>PVLC010031545.1:0-18721 GCA_004027655.1 Graphiurus murinus
TGTGTGCAACTTATGATATAATAATAGAATATTACCTCTAGTGGTGTCAAATTTTGTTACCTTCTCAGATGTCTTCTTTAATACTATCGTTTTTCTTTTGATAATTAAGGAAATGAGGTTAATGAAGACCAGCCTAAGAGCCTTGAAACTTTACTTTTTTGTGTGTGGGTTACTGGGGATTGAACCTAGGGGCATTCTACCTTTGAGCTACACTCCCAGCCCTATTTTATTTTATATTTGGGGATATATTTGGGAAACCTCCCTAAATTGCTGAGGCTGGCCTTGAACCTGGGATGCTTCTGTTTCAGCCTGCCAAGTACTGGGATTACAGGTGTGTGCCACCACACCCGGCTTACTATGAGACAGGCTCTTACTAAGTCTCCCAGGTTTGGGCTTGAACATGCAATCCTCCTGCCTTAGCCATCTGCGAGACAAGACACAAAACGGAAGGAGAGATATGAGTTAAATAAATCCCATGCTTACTCCTCCCTTCTCTATTTTAGGGGACCGAGGGCATAAAGAACTTGCATGTTGTTTGTTCACTGCACTGAGCCTTCACTAGTGAATAAAGTAACCTGCTTTTCCAACGCTGGTCACGGTATTCCTCTAAGCTGTGGGGACCAAGCATCCTGCAACAGTACCATGATCAAATGGGCTTTGTCTCAGCAGTGCAAGGGTGGATTAACATATGAAAATGAAATACACAACATTAACAAAGTAGAGGAAAAACCTACACATGATCAGCCATCTCAATTGATGCAGAAAATGCCTTTAAAGAAATAGACTCACTTTTGGGGAGGGGGGCTGCTACTGGGGATTGAACCCAGGGTTGTTCTACCTCCAGCCCCATTTTATTTTCATTTTGAAATGGTTTCACTTAGTTGCTAAAGGCCTCACTGAGACTCTATGGCTGGCCTTGCACCTGAGATCCTCTTGTCTGGCTTCTTTTACTCTTTCATTCAACAAACTAGGAATAGAGGGGAACTTACCATGTCAATATAAAAGTCATCTACAAAAAAACCTACAAGTAATGAATAGTCACGTGTCATATAAGGATGTTTTAGTCAAAGATGGATGGAATAGTCTAGGTGTGTGGTAAGCTATACCATCTATATTTGTGTAAACTCACTCTACAATATTTAAAGTGCCTAATGACACATTTCTCTTTTTTTTTTTTTTTGGTGGCACTGGAGATTGAACTCAGGTATTCTATCCCTGCGCTATACTCCCAGCCCTTTATTATTTTTATTTGGAAATGGGGCCTCGCTAACTTGCTGAAGTTGGTCTCAAACTTGAGATTCACCTGTCTCAGTCTCCCAAGTATTGGGATTATAAACATGCATCACCGTGCCCTGCTCCAAGGACACATCTCTTAGAATGTATCCCTATCATTAAATGACTCTATTCAATACTGAAAACCTGAAAAGGTTCTTGTACGATTAGTAATAAAAAGATGTCTGGCTTTGCTGCTGCTATTCAATAATGTACTAAAAGTTCTAGCCAGAAAAATCAGTAAAAGGCATCCAAATTGGAGTGGAAGAAGCAAATATACCTCCACTTGTACATGACATGACTTGACAGTAAGTCCCAGACAAAAAAGATTCCTGCAACAGACTAACTCAATGACCCGGGTTACAAGAGCAACACACAAAAACAGACTGGATTCCTATATACTAGCAATGAACAAACTGAAAAATCACAGTTGGGTGTGGTGGACATGCCTGTAATCCCATTACTTGGGAGGGTGAGACAGGAGGATTGCAGTTTTGAGACCAGCTTCAGCAACTTAAGGATATCCTGTTTCAAAATAAAAGATAATAATGGGCTGGGAGTGTAGTTCACCTATGTTCAATCCCCAGTACCAAGAAAAAAGAAAATAGTTCTCTTTCCATAGGAATAAATTTAAACTAGGAGATGTAATATTTGTACACTAAATAGCTAAAACAATGTTAAAAAATAATCACTTGAGTTTCCCCCTACCTTTTAGTTATTGTGAATAATGCTGCTATGGATATAGAAACACCTGTTCCTATCCCTGCTTTTTAAAAATAAAGTTATAGAGCCGGGCGTGGTGGCGCACGCTTGTAATCCCAGCATTCGGGAGGCTGAGACCGGAGGATCCGGGTTTGCGGCCAGCCTCAGCTACCTAGTGAGGCACTCTGCAACTTAGTGAGACTCGGTTTCAAAATAAAGAATAAAAACTAGGGCTGGGGGTATAGCTCGGAGGTAGAATGTCCCTGAGTTCAATCCCCAGTACCGAAAAAAAATAAAAATAAAGTTATGATAGCCTGTTTTTAATAAGAGATTAAGAGAAACTTAATTTTTTCTTGAAAACATCTTTTGCCTTAGTTGACATCTCAATTTAGTGGAAAGCTACCCAAAAGAGCAATATAATTTGTTAAAAAAAACAAAAGACATAAAAGTAACCATTGCAAATTTATTATGCATTAGGAAGCTTAACCTAAAACCAACAGCATATGGTAAAAAGATATGTTATCTCTGTTCATGATAGAACAGGTTTCAAAATATATTTTCTTTTAAATGTATTCAGTCAGTACACAATCTTTTATAAAAGTTTTATATATTTTGTCAATACCTTCATTACATTTATAAATACAAGATTTACACAGCACCCCATCAAAAAAATTAAAACCCTTACAAATATCTACATATATTTCACACCTATAAAACTTTCAAAGGAGTGCTTTGTTAAAGGTAGGCCTTAGTTAATGGTCATTTACTGTGCAGCAAAATACATATAAATCTGTAAAGTTTTCTTTGTCCATAAAACATCACAAAAATTATCAAGACACTTATTGTGAGACTGAGCTTCAATAAACCCTCATAATTTGGAAAGGAATCTGATGTGCACATTCCCATGAAATTCAAAAGTCAGACAAACAGCCTAAGATAAAAGATTAATGGAAAACAAGTATGCACTACATAGCAGTTAAGGCAGGAATGTGATGGATGAGAAAAACTGAGAAGTAGGACACTGGAGACATGGGAAGGAGCAAACTAATATATTATTATGAACTGAATGTGGACACAAATCCACTGATACATTCATGTACTAACTCATTCTCTCAGGAATGTTCAAATTATTAAATTTTTTCTTATAAGCACCCTCCGATTTCTTTCTTGCCACTAGAATGCTGTTTCTTTTTTTCTTTTTTGGAGATGAGGTCTTGCTACATTGCCCAGGCTGGCCTCAAACAGGCGTACTCCTCCTGGCTCAGCTTCCCCAGTAGCTGATACTACTGTGCTGGGCTTGATATATCTCTTTCCTTCTGTTAAATCATCTCGGATCCAACCTGGACACTAGGTCCAGGAATCTGAGCTGCTAGTTCAACATGATTTGATTTTGTAAGATTTCCTTCATTCAGGACACGAGGTCTAGTAATCTGAGTTGCTAGTTCAACAAAATTTGAATTTGAAAGATTTCCTTCAACTCATAAAGGTGATCACCGATCAATATTGTTGATATTTTAGACAAGCATAGGAAGCAGAAAAATTAAAGGGAGAGTAAAACTAAATATTTATTTGGCCTTTGGACAAAGGCAACAGATCCCTGATACTGAGTGACTCTTACCAACCAGTCACTCATCAACACCTGTGGACTAAGCAGGAGTATGTCACTCTTAAGACAAAGGAAACAAGTAAGAAGGGATTCTTTACCTGAAATCTTGCCCAAGATGGCAGTTCCAGTACAACCCTGCACCCTCCATCAAGGAGGGCACGGAAAGATTGCTGTCAGTCTTTAACTCCAGATATTAAAGATTTTTTTCAGTTTGAGCTTCAAAGTGTAGAATCCAAATAACCTTGAAAGTTGTACATTATTTGCAAGGAAGTATTTCAAATCTTACTTTGTTCTAATGTACCAACAAAGACAAAGAATGGAAGAAAAGATCAGGAGGAGGGAAGGGATAGAAGAAGTCACTTATCAGCCTTGGCCTGAAGGACGCCGCTGGTATCGCCCCTTCAGCACTATGAAATTTCCATGTGGCACGGCTCTCTCCCCGGATCTCAGGGAGGGTGTCTTCAGAATCCCCGTTCTGCTACGCTCACAGCTCAGTGCACTGACTCCCAGACTCTTTGAAGGAGGAGAGCTCCCAGATGGTGCTGTCTTGCAGCAGTGGTTCTATGTCTTCATCACTGCCCCGCTCGGGGGTGTCAGGCAGGCTGCCACTGATGCTGCTGCTGTATTTTTGAACTATACTGGCTTTACTGTACTCAGGGATGAATAAGGCAACCAGAAGGGACACAAGAACTATACATGCTCCAAATAAAAACGGTGGGCCTGGGATGGCAGCTCTCTGAGGGGTGTGGGAGACAAGTGGAAACAAAGAGTTTGGTTAGTCTTTTTACTCCAAAACTAGTCGTAAGTGCCCCCCAAACTTACCACTAAAAAGTGAAATATCTGGGGAGATATTTAACTAAATGTCAAGGTAAACCCCAACAAAGCTTGGCATTCAAGAATATGACCCAGGACAACTGGTCACTGCTTTTCTGTACAACTTCTGGACAATTTAACCCAACCTGTGAGCAAGGGCTGCTTCTCTGTGATCTGGGACTTAGATCATGCACTTTTAAACAACAAACACTAATTCTAGTTTTATATAGAAATCTACACTGAATATCTCTTTTCAAAGAAATGATAGAAAAAAACATTCCAAATCAACTTTTAGCTGGATTTTAAGGACATTTTGTATTTTATTTAGCCTGGGCTTAGCTAGAGAATAGCATTTGGGAGGGGGGGAGTGCTAGGGATTGCACCCAGAGGGGCATTCTATCTCAGAGCTACACCCCCAGTCCTATTTTATTTTGAAGCGTGGTGTCACTAAGTTGCCAAAAGTCTTGCTAAGTTGCTGAGGCTGGCTGTGAACCTATGATCCTCCTGTGTCAGCCTCCCAAGTACTGGAATTATAGATGTGCACCACCACACTCGGCTCAGTGAATAACATTCTGATCAGTGATTGCACAGGTAAAAACAGAATCTGAATAAAGTTTAGACAAAGCTTTCACGTAAGGTATTAAATCTCTGAAACTAGCTAGGCTTGGCGACACATGCCTGTAATCCCAGGATTTGAGAGGCTAAGACTGGAGTATCACAGGTTCAAGGACAGCCTCAGCAATTACAGTGAGGCTTTCAGCAACTTACCAAGACCCTGTTTCCAAATATAAAATAAAATAGGGCTGGAGATGTAGCCCAGAGGTAAAATGCCCCTGGATTGAATCCCCAGCACAATAAAAAAAGAAATAATAATAATTCTCTGAAATTATCTCAGGAAGCAATAAACAAAGAACTTACTGCTATCAAAGAAAATAATGATTTAGAAGTAAGAACACTCTCCAAATTTAAGGTCACAAAATTTTGTTGTAATTGGACACAACCACTATTACAAAACTAGACACCAGTGAATTACCTGGAGGGCATCGTTGTTAGAATTCAATTCAGGGCCCAACTCCGTCAGCTCTACGTGGAATATGTAGAATATAAAACCATACAGTGCTGGCCCCAGCCCGTTGCATAGTCCTCTTATTCCAGTTATGATGCCTTGGGCAACTCCTACATCAGAACAAAGAGAAGGGAGTCAGTGTTCTTGGAACCACATCTCAAGATGTGGAGCCTAAGAGTTTGTCTCTTACAAACTGATATATTGATTCTGCTGGATTAACCAAAATGCGGAGTGTAGGAAAATGGACTAGAAGATTCTGCCATCGTATTTCCATCATTCATTACACAAATGTTTTCTTGGCTTCACCATGCCCAGTCAATGATATCCTCACTCTGTATTAAGGTTTATAAGGAGATGAAGTAACAGTGATTTCAGTTTCTGAAATCCTTTTGGGGTAGAATTCCCCACATCGGGTACATCTGTCTATATTAGAGAATACTAAAATACAAAATAGTATTTCCCATTTTAGGTCATTTCCATTCTTCGGTGGACTGAGATTTCTCTGCTCATTTTTTCCCCTCTTCTTTATTTGTATACAGATTGAACCCAGAAGTGTTCTACCTCAGAACTACATTGCTAGTCCTACTTTTTTATTTTGAAATGGTTTTGCTAAGTTGCTGAGGCTGGCCTCAAACCTGAGATCCTCCTGTCTCAGCCTCCAAATCGCTGGGATTATAGGCATGTACTACCACGCCTGCCTTGCTCTGTTCATTCATTCAAAATGGTGCATTTCCAGTAGAAACTTGCCCTTCAACTCCAACAGGCCACGTGTGAATACAGAACAGCTCTCCAACCATCCCCCAACCCCCATCAGACACCATCCTTGAGGCCGCTGTCTACTTTTTAGGTCTATTTCCATGTAGATCTACATCAAAAAATTCTAGAAGTGCCAATTTCTAAACACCTCTGTGCTTTCTAACATGGCAGGTAAAAAATAAGCTTAAATCATATGATATGGATATTTCTATACGTCAAAGATGATCAAATATGCTAGTAGTGGCACATGCCTATAAAACCAGTACTTGGGAGGCTGAGAGAGAAGGACTGGGAAGTTCAAGACCAGTCACCAGGGCTACTTAGTAAGACTCTGCCTCAAAATAAAAAGGGCTGGGGGTGTAGCTCAGTGATAGAATGCCCCTGGGTTCAATCTCCAGTACCACAAAACGGGGATGGGGGGGAGGTGTCAAATATAAAAGAATGTGTTCCAGTAATTTTGTAAGTAGATATTTATTGTGTATGTATGCATGTGGTACTGGGGGCAGAACCTCGGGTTGGGGAGGGGGGTGTTCTACCTCTAAGCAACAGCTTCGGTCCTGGGCAGCCTCAGCAAATACTGAGACTCTTATCAACCTAGTAAGACCCTGTTTCCAAATAATAAAATTGAGCTGGGGGTGTAGCTCAAAGGTAGAATACCTCTGGGTTCAATCCCCAGTACCACACACACACAAAAAAAAAAAAAAAGGGGAAAAAAGGGGAGAAGGAGGGAAGGAGGGAAGGAGGGAAGAAAGGAATGGAGAGAGAAGGAGAAGGGGAAGGAAAGAGAGGAAGTCTTGCTAAGTTGCTGAGGCTGGCCTCAAATCTGTGATCCCAATGTCTCGGCCTCCCAAGCAGTAAGATATTTAAGATATCTAAGCAGATATTTAGAAACATCTGAATTGGTAAGTATAAGCATAAACAAAGTCCCCTCTACCCCCCCCAAAAAAAACCCCATGCACTAAAGACAAGAGAGTCCTCCATGAATAGCTTGTGACTCTCTACATTATACTTCTCACAGGACACACAGCTAGTTAAGTTACTGCAGCTAGGGGTGACACAAAGTATTTGTGGTCTTCAAGTAACACTATTTAAAAATGGTTATTATTAAGATGGCTAATTTATTTCTTTCTTTCTTTTCTTTTTTTTTTTTTTTTGCGGTACTGGGGATTGAACTCAGGGGCATTCTACCTCTGAGCTATACCCCCAGCCCTATTTTGTATTCTTTATTTTGAAACCGAGTCTAAGTTGCGGAGGGCCTCACTAAGTAGCTGAGGTTGGCCTCGAACCCGGATCCTCCGGTCTCAGCCTCCCGAATGCTGGGATTATAAGCGTGTGCCACCATGCCCGGCTAAGATGGCTAATTTCTGATTTGGAAAAAACAAGTGCAATGAATAAGCTATTGTTTCTACTCCAGTTTTTTACTGAAACTTTTATTTTTTTTTCCTGCCGTACTGGGGGTTGAACTCAGGGGCATTCTACCTCCAAGCTATACCCCCAGCCCTATTTTTTATTCTTTATTTTGAAACAGGGTCTCACTAAGTTGCGGAGTGACTCACTAGGTAGATGATTGAGGCTGGCCGAGAACCCGGATCCTCAGGTCTCGGCCTCCCGAATGCTGGGATTACAAGTGTGCGCCACCACGCCCAGCTCTTACTGGAACTTTTAAAGAGTTCTTAGGCATTTTTAAAATTCCCTCTAAAATTCTCTACTTCCTGACTCCAGGAGACAGAGATGGAAAAGGATTAATTCTTTCAGTAGACTTGTCTGGATGGGAAGCAGAGGCACAGGAAGGATAGGTAACAGTCAACTTTCTACATAGCAGTCGTGAAAATATTTCACCTCTCACTTTGTATTTAACCACAGATTTTTCTCATCCTCCCAAAGATTAATTCCCTACATTAAGCTCATGGATTTTGAGTTAGTTCATATTAAATAAATCTGTCATTAAATCACTCATTGCTAACTAGCTATAATAATTTAATAGGTAACCATTTAAATGTAAATAGTGTGGCTAATTCTGATAGTAACAGATAAAAGGAGTCAAAACGGAAAAAATAAAATGTACATTTTGTCTTTAATTCTTAGTACTCTGAACTTATGAATCCCATTTTTAAAGAATGAGATGAAGATGAAAGCAGGGAGAAAAATGAACTTCCACTCATATCTGGTAAAGTGCAGAGGCATGCTCCTCAAGGACAGCTCACAGGCTGTGGCCTCCGGTCTGCATGGAGTGCCAGCTGCATGCTTTTTGCAGGGAGGCCTCAGCTGAAGGAGTTAACAGCAACCTACCTTGTTGATCTGACTCTGCATTCCGAGAGACAAGGGCACTGATTGCTGGGAACGTGATGCTCGACATGGCAGCCACGGTCCCTGCTGCCCACATCATCCTGCAACAAGACAGGCTTTGGTCAGAAAGCGCAGGGTTCAGAATGCAGGCAGTAGCAAAAGTACAAGCACCTTCTGGTTTCTCATGTTCAGTTTTATTTATCTTTCTTTTTTTAAAAGTGGATTTCTTTTTAACCTGGAAGGTTGCATCTCACACTGTTAATACTGATCACTTCATAGGCTGGGGTGGGGACAGAAGGTCCAGGAAAGCACCATTTCCTTGCTTTACTTCAAAGTCTTTTCTTCTCCTTGGTTTCCCTATTACCATCTGCAAATAGAAGCTCAATGAAGTTCTCTTGGGGATGTCTCTGTTCCCCATCGACAGTCCACTGTTTTCCTTGGATGCCTCAGGCTTACCCTGACACTGCCCTAGAGCTGCACACCTGCTAGCCCTCCACAGAGCAGCCTACTTCTTCAGACCACTGTCTTTCTGCGGATGAAAGAGGCATGTGTGTGTGTCACTGTGCAGTGAGTACAGTGAGGCCCAGCCCCATCTGTGACCTGCTGGGCCTCACCCCCACTGGAGGGTGGTCCTGACTGAAGCTGAAAACCCCTTCATGATGGCAAAGTCTTTTTAACTCCGTGAGAGTTCTGACTAAATCAGCTACTGAACCAAAGATCATAGGACCTACATCAAAAAGAACAAGAATAATCAATCAAGTTAATCTTAGGTAAAAAGTTATGCAGAATTGGTTCAAATGAAATTATGAATTCATTCAGAACTAGCCTCTAACTACCAAAGCATTTCCAGTTTCTCTAAATCATGTCCTCCATTTATGAATGGAAAGTAAAGAGCTATTCTGGGTTCGAAGAAACAGTAAGATGGGCACGGGGGTGCACAGCTATAATCCCAGTCCTTGGGAGGCTGAGACAGGAGGATTGCAGGTTTGAAGCCAGCCTCAGCTACTTCGTGAGGCCCTCCACAACTTAGTGAGACCCTGTTTCAAAATAAAGAATAAAAAATAGGGCTGGCGGTGTAACTCAGAGGTAGACTGCCCCTGGAGTCCATCCGTAGTACCATCAAAAAGAAAAAGTAAGAAGGGTTGGGGAGACGCCAGGCGTGGTGGCCCACACTTGTAATCCTAGTCCTTGGGAGGCTGAGACAGGGGGATGGCAGGTTCGCAGCTAGCTTCAGCTACTTAGTGAGGCCTTCTGCAACTTAGTGAGACCCTCTTTCAAAATAAAGAATAAAAAATAGGACTGAGGGTGTAGTCCAGGGGTGTTCGACCTCCAGCTCTATTTTATTTTGAAACAGGGTCTCATATATTGCTGAGGCTGGCCACAAACCTACAATCCTCCTGGTCTCAGCCTCCCTCCCAAGTACTGGGATTATAGGCACCACCACGCCATCTAAGGTAGTAATCTTTACAAATGATATTGAATTATCTAGCTCCACCCTTGCCCAACTGAAAACCTAATGATTTTTGAAATTGAATACAACAACCAGTGAAATAACCCTGCTTCTCATCACTCAACTAGCCCAAGCTCCTCTTTAAGACAAATCTGTTCACTCACGACAGTCTAAGGGTGAGGCTTACCAGGCCTGCGATCCACAACCATACCAGGCCAACTGAAGAATCTGGAAGCCCAAGCCAAGGAGGACAGTATTCTTATTCCCCAATGATCTCATCAAGATGCTAAGAAAGACTGTCTGCAAAAGAAAAGGAGACAACCCTGAGAAACCACATGAACACAGAATTTGAACGCAAGACATCTAAGGATGCACCGCCTGCCTGTGAGCCAAGGTTGGGCAGTACTGGATCATCCCTTCAGGAGTGGAGTTTCAGGGGCTCCAGGGCTGACCTGGGGTTCTAGGCCTTTGGATTCCTCCCTGAGAAGTCTATCTACCACCTGGTATTTTCCAGAACCTCCCAAAAGGTTGTAACAACTGTACGCCAGTTATCATGATTGAGAGAGAGACATCTCAGTCTCTTTGGAGAAATGTCAAGCAGTTAACTATGGATGTGTAGCAACTCCCCTGCTGAACACTTGCAGAAGTGTAGGAAGTTAATAGTTTCACAAAGTTAGGCCTGGTAAAAGTTAATTTTAACAAATATATACTCAGTTAAATCTCTCTCTCTTTCTTTTGTGGTCCTGGGGATTGAACTCAGGGACATGCTACCTCTGAGCTACATCCCCAGCTCTTCTTATTTTTTAGGTACTAGGAATTGAACCCAGGGGCATTCTACTTCCAAGCTACACCCCCAGCCCTATTTTATTTTTATTTTGAAACAGGGTCTCACTACGTTGATGAGAGTCTCACTACTCGCTAAGGCTGTCCTTGAACCTGCGATCCTCCTGTCTCAGTCTCCCAAGTATTAGGATTACAGGCATGTGCCACCACCCCTGGATTTATTCTTTTATTTTGAAACAGAGTCACACTAAGCCTAGTGTTGGGTCCTCACTAAGTTGCTGAGGCTGGCTCTGAACCTGCAATCTTCCTGTCTCAGTCTCCCAAGTACTGAGACCACAAGCATGCACCACCAAGCCCCACTCACTGCTATTCATTTCTACTTACTTTTCATCATTAAAAGACTCTGAAACATTAGAGATAATTATTTACAATTTTTATTTTATTTGTGTCTGTGTGTGTGTGTTTTGTTTTGCGATACTGGGGATTGAACCCAGGGCATTCTACCTCTGATTGGTTTGTTTTGCAATATCTAAGAGATAATTATTTACAATTTTTATTTTTATTATTTATTTTTTGTTGTTGTTGTTGTTTTTTATTTGAGGTACTGGGGATTGAACCCAGGGGTGTCCTACATCTAAGCTATATCCCTAGCCCTGTTTTTTATTCTTTATTTTGGAACAAGGAGGGCCTCACTGAGTATGGGGTTGACTGCGCAACTGCGATCTTCCTGTCTCAACCTCCCAAGTACAGGGATTACATGCGTGAACCACCACACCTGGCTACAATTTTCACTGTTTTAAAAGTAAATAAAAGAACTAATCCAGCAGAGGTTACAACAAATATTCTATTAAGAGCTGTACAAAGTTCCCCCTAAAACCTGACCTTAATATTCTATTAAAAAGGAGTTTTGTGGGACATGTCACAGTTTCCTGGACTTGAGACTGTGCTCTAACTGTGCCAGATGTGCCAAAGCAGGGGCTCAGGCTGTGGCAGCAGTTCAGGAATCTCCCTGGACTTGGATATGTGGTTTCTTGTGAATCTGTGGTTGTCAGGATAAAAATAAAATAAAAAAACAAAACAAAACAACAACAAAAAAAACCTTTTTAAGTAAAGGTTAAATGACACTCACCTGAGCCACAATAGACAGAATTCCTACCATAGCTATGAATGCTGCAATTTTAACAGATCCAAAACCTATGACCTATGGGAATAGAAGAAGACATGTTAGTAACATGTTATGTTCTATTAAAACAACAGGATAAAATAGCAGAGGAAAGTTCAGAAAACTGATGGCAAATTAGAGCAGTGCTGAATGCTGAACCCACTTCACCAGGAATTTATATCTAAACCAGATAGAAGAAATCATTAAAGTAGGCACAATTAAACTGTGAAGTATTGTTTTGATAATATTTTCTATTATATGTCTACCTTTTGTTTCACATTCCCTTTCATCCCCAACCCCCACCTTAACAGTAGCTCTGAAATGCTTACAATTTTTAAGTTTTAACTTGCTGTTAAAGCACAAGCTTGTAATCCCAGTACTTGGGAGGCTGAGACAGGAGGATCACAGGTTCAAGGACAGCCTCAGCAAGTAGTGAGACTCTCATCAACCTAGTGAGACTCTATTTCAAAATAAAATAGGGCTGTGGGTGTACCTCAAAGGAAGAATGCCCCTGAGCTCAGTACCAAAGAAGAAAAATCAAGTTTTAAAAAGGATAAATTATTTTGCCCTCTATTAAAATTCATAAAAAGTACCTTAAAATTATTTTATATTTTTTTCTCATTTTATAAATGAGTATCTTGCTCCCAGTTACACAACTAGGTAATAAAAGTGACCAGGTAGTCAGGAATGGTTGTGCATGCCTGGTAGTACTTGGGAGGCTGAGACAAGAGGACCACAGGTTCAAGGACAGACTGGGCAACACAGGAACTCTCAACAACCTAGTGAGACTCTGTTTCCAAAAAAAAAAAAGATTTGGTAATAAAAGTGCCTGAGCTGGAAACTATGATTTCCAATCCGGTGCTGCTGACATTAATAATATTCTATTACTATCTAATCACATACAACTAAAGAAAAATGGAACCTGAAAATGCAGTTTAATTTAGGGATTAATTTTCAGTCTATATTTGTAAATACAGATATTTTTAATACCCTTATGGAGACAGAATTTAAATAGCATACATTTTATCCATTCTTATTTATTTATTTATTTATTTATTTATTTATTTATTTATTTATTTAGCGGTACTAGGGATTGCTCAGGGGCATTCTACCTCCAAGCTACACCCCCAGTCCTATTTTTTATTCTTTATTTTGAAACAAGATCTCCCTAAGTAGCCTAGGCTGGCCATGAACCTGGATCCTCCTGTCTTAGCCTCCCGAGTACTGGGATTACAAGCGTGAGCCACCACGTCCAGCTTCACTTAATTAAGTGTACAATTCAAAGGTGTTCATATATCCACAAAGTTGGGTAACCATCACCAAAATCAAGTTTAGAAGATTTCATCACTTCTCAAAGAAGCACTGCACCCATTAGGAAGGAGTTCTATTCCTTCAGCCTACCTCTCCCCTAACCAACTGCCTGTCTATGGATTTGTCTACTCTGGGCATTTTATATAATGGAATCATACGTGATTCTTTGTGACTTCAAGGTGTACCCATCATGCTGTAGCATGTATTAGAACTTCATTGCTGAATAATATTCTATTGTACAGATAGACCACATTTGTTAGATCATTCATTAGTTGATGGAAATTTTGGGTTGTTTCTACTTTTTAAGTACTATGAATAATAATGTTTTGATGAGCAAGCTAGCCACTATCAGACACAGGTCAGGGCACATCTGAATAAATTTTACTTCTCTGTGAAATATGATGGATGTTATTATAGATTTAAAACATTATGATACATGAATGTTGGTAGCAGCTCTATTCATAACTGCTGAAACTTGGAAGCAAACAAGGTACACCCTTCAGTAGAATGGATGAACTGCGGTGCGTCCGAACGAAAGCTGAAATTGACTCTGAAACAATGAATTATCAAGCCAAGAAAAGATGTGATGAGCCTTAAATGCATATTACTAGGTGGAAGAAGCCACTCTGAAAAGTGGCTGATGATTCCAACTCTATGACATTCTGGAAAAAGCAAAACTATGGAGACAGTATAGAGATCAGCTGCTGCCAGGAGTTGGGGATGGTGAGAGGATGAGTAGGTGGAGTATAAGGGATCTTCTGGGCAGAGAGAAGATACTATCACAATGGATACATGTCATTATACAGTGGTCTAAACCCACAGAATGTAAGCAACCCAGAATGAACCCTAATGTACACTAGTGACTTTGAGTGATAATAATGTGGCAATGTAGCTTCCTCATTTGTAACAAATGGACCACTCTGGTGCTGAGATCTAGAGAAGATAGAAGGCTAAAGACCTGTGGGTAGAGGAGAAAATTTGTGTACTTTCCTCTAAATTTTACTATGAACCTAAAACTGCAATAATTTTTTTTCTTTTTTTAGTGGTACTGGGGATTGAACCCCAGGGGCATTCTACCTCCAAATTACACCCCCAAGTAGCTGAGGCTGGCTGGGAAGCCAGATCCTCCTGTCTCAGCCTCCCAAGTACTGGGATTACAAGCGTGTGCCACTATGCCCGGCTCTAAAAAAAATTTATAATAAAGCCTGTTTCTGCTAATCCTCTCTGCATAAATCTCAAAGAAACTTTTACACAGTAGCTATCTCACTATGTTTTACTAGTACTTCTTGATACAGAGTCTTGATATGTTGCTCAAGTTATCCTCCTACCTCAGCCAAGTAGCTGGGGCTATAGGCATGAACCACGATGCCCAGCTTTTTGCTAGCTTTCAAGTCTTCATTGCATTAAAGGTCCTGGTTTACTAATTCTCTGCCAACACATTTAACTAGAAGCAAGTTCACATGCTTTTTCTTTACAGTGGTTTTTCCATATTATGTTTAGACAGATCCCAATGTTCACAGGCTACTAGACACCCACTACTCACCTGCCTGAGATAGAGAAAAAAACTTGAATATTGTCCAGCTTCAGGAAGGTATGATAGAAATACGGTGATGCAGATTAGTAAGACAGTAGAATCTTTTCCAACTTTCTTCAATGACTGGGAATAAGCAGAAAGCAAACATAAAATAGCCAATAGACACAAATGTCACCAATGATCTAGGATATTTGCTTTAGTATTTTTGATCTATTAAGAAGGAAAACAAATGTCCAATGAATTATGAAAGAAGTGAGTCTTAACATTAAATCTATCACCTCAATTACAACTAAGGTACTGAGCCCCAAGGAAAATTGGTACCTAAAGCCAGGCATGTCATAAGGGAGGAGAAAAAATGTTAATTCCCGATGACAGTTTGGAAAGGAAATTTCTGCATGGTTGTTTTCATTTTTTTTTTTTAAACAAACATAAAGGAAGGTGGTCTTGTGAGGTAAATTCACTTGAATTTAGGAAGAACAGATATACTTGTGTGACTAGTTATTTTTCTAAGTTGTTAATATACATCCACTTGGGTCAGAGGTTTTAAACTTGTTATTTTGTAAATTAATAGTCTTTATTTTCTATAATTTTTGCGGGGGGGGGAGGACATCGTGGGGGAGTATGCCACAGACTAATGACCAGAAAAAGTGTTGAGAAGAAGTATCTAGTCCCCTACTCTCACCCCCTTTATCTGCTTTGAAATTGTTTTTTTTCCCCCTTTTTTTGTGGTACTGGGAATGTAATTAGGGTTTTTCTGCCAGGCCTGGTGGTGGTACCCGCTTTGAAGCCAGCCTCAGCCAACTTAGTGAGGCCCTCTGCAACTTAGGAAGACCCTGTTTCAAAATAAAAAATAGGGCTGGAGGTGTAAATCAGAGGAAGAATTCTCCTGGAGGGTTCAATCCCCAGTATCATTAAAAAAAAAAAAAAAAAAAAAAAAAATTCTATTTTTACTAGTGAGAGAATGGATCAACATCTGCTCTCTGATTCTTGAGGCTGCATGTCTATTCTTTTATTTTATTTGCTTAGTTTAGATATTTATGAACTGAGTACTATTATGTTTTCATTTACCGCAAATGGGTCTGCTTGTTTCCAAGAAATCTGGGCTCCCCAGGAAACTGGTCTCATTTTCTCTGGCAGAGATTCTGGAACAGCTATCAAGATGAAGCAGATGTCCAAAAGAGCCACCACTGTGGCCACCAGCACAACAAGGCTATCTCCATAACTGGCAGAAAGGTAGGCTCCAATGGCTGGGCTGCTTACCAGACTAGCGGCAAAGGTGGCTGAGACCTGCAGGAAAGCACATTGTCAATCCGAGTCCCAGAGGTAGACATTTGTAGGAAAACATATTCCTACTTAGGGTCTCTCCTGCTGCACACACACACCAGTGGGAAAGCACACACTCACCCTTTCACCAAGGGCCTTACAAGTACACACCTGCAGTCACACTTGCCCGCCTTTGAACAAGAAAGTATGTTTCACACAATTTTAAGAATGGAAGAGAAGCCAGATGTGGTGGCACATGCCTGTCATCCCGTTTCTTGGGAGGCTGAGACAGGAGGATCATAGGTTTGAAGCCAGCCTCAGCAACCTAGCAAAGCCCTAATCAACTAAGCAAGACCCTGTTTCCAAATAAAAAAGGGCTAGGGGCATAGCTCAGAGGCAGAATGTCAAGTACCTAGTACAAAAAGAAAAAAGAAATGAATTGAGAACTGAAATAATTCTGCTTAGAATTTATTCACAAACTATTAACTAACTAGAGATATCCTGGAGAGTTATGGGAGTAAAAATTAGCATTAGAAATTAAAACTGGTACTCATGCCTATAATCCCAGTACTTGGGAGGCTGAGACAGGAGGATCACAGGTTTGAGAAGAGCAACACAGCAAGACTCTCGGCAATCTAGTGAGCCCGTTTCAAAATAAAACAGGGCTGGGGATGTAGATCAGAGGTAGAATGACCCTGGGTTTAATCCCCAGTACCACAAGAAAAAGGAAAAAAAAAAAAAAGAAAGAAATTAAAATTGGAGCTGGGCATGGTGGTGCATGTCTTAATTCTAGAACTTGCAGGGCTGAGACAGACTGATTACAGGCTCAAGTGCAGCATCAGCAACTGAACAAGGCTCTCAGCAACTTAGCAAGACCCAGTCTCCAAATAAAAAATTAAACAAAAGCTGGACATGGTGAAGGACACCTATAATCCCAGTACTTGGGAGGCTGAGACAGGTGGATCACAGGTTCAAAGCCAGCCTAGGCAACTTAGTGAGGCTCTCAGCAACTTTGGATACCCTGTTTCAAAATAAAAAATAAAATAGAGCTTGGAGGTAGAATGTCCCTGGGTTCCATCCTCAGCATCACAAAAATAAAATAAGGCTCGGTGTGTAACTTGGAAGTAGAATGCCCCTGGATTCAATCTCCAATAAAAATAAATGAATGAATGAATGAATGAATAAATAAATAAAAATTAAAACTAAAAACCTGCCCCAGAAATAAAACATTCACGCTGGCCTTCTTTAATTGGAGAACGGAAATGCACAGAGAAGGGTATAGAAAAATCCCTGCAGGGTAGATGATAAAACCTACAAATTTCTCAGAGATGGTGCCTGATTCATCTTCCAAAAACACTGCACTATTAGCATAGGAGGGGGAGCCACTTGATATTCTTAGAAAAAGAATGCATTACAACAAAAAAAGAATGAAAAGATTTGCTGAGAAGGAGGTTGGAACTTTCTTTCTAATTAGAAGCCTGCGGATAGTTGGGTGGTGGTGTAATCCCAGTACTTGGGAGGCTGAGATAGGAAGATTGCGGATTCCGAGGCAGCCTCAGCAATTTAGCGAGGCCTTCAGTAACCTAGTGAGACCCTGCTTCATCCTACATAGTAAAATAAGAGGTAGAATGGACCTGTGTTCAATCCCCAGCACCAAAAAAAAAAAAAAAAAAAAAAAGGGTGGTTGTGGATGTGGCTACTTTCCAGCTGAGCCAATTGATGACTCCTACAATCTGAGGCCACACTGGGCCTCCTCAGTCTCCAAATTATAAATAGATTGAATATGAAAATCTCTAAGTTGTTTAAACATCTAGTAGATCTTAATAGAAACAACAGAATCTTCATCTATCTACATATATCCACTATGTACCAGATGAAGGAAATGACAAAGCTTCTATACTCTTCAGCTTTTCCCACCTTACTTGAGAAGATCAAGACAAACATGTAACTATATTATAAACTACAGTGGCATACCAACAGCTCTGAGAGGTGCTGTGGGAGCATTGGCATAGGGCCCTGAGGTGCTATGGAAGGATTTCTATGGCCTCCTCAGGTGCTCTGAGGTCTATGAGGCCATGAACCCTGCAAAATGTTGTCTTTCTTAAAACTTAAAGTAACCTACTTGCTTAGGATTTTTTCTTTTTTTAAGTCTAACCCCTTTTACATACAATAGTCAATATAACTCTGATGAATAAACCTGAAGGATGACTTCAACACAAAAAAACTCTCAGTGACATTAAGTGTGTGTGTGTGTGTGTGTGTGTGTGTGCAGTGCTGGGGATTGAAGACAAGGGCATTCACTTCTGAGCCACATGCGCCTATCTCTATTTTAGTTTTTATTTGGAAACAGGATCTTCCTAAGTTGCTGTGATCCTCTCTAAATTTCTAAGACTGGCAGGGCGTGCTGGCTCACGCTTATAATCCCAGACAAGAGGATCCAGGTTTGCAGCCAGCCTCAGCTACTTATTGAGACCCAGTTTCCAAATAAAGAATTAAAAATAGGGCTGGGGGTGTAGCTAATCTCACTTAACATAATGTTTTCCAGTTCCATCCATTTCCCTGCAAATAACATGATTTTGTTCTTCTTTATGGCTGAGTAAAATTCCATTGTGTACATATCCCATAGTTTTGTAATCCATTCATCTGTCGATGGACATCTTGGCTGCTTCCATAGTTTGGCTATTGTGAATTGTGCAGCTATAAACATAGATACACAT
>PVLC010031546.1:0-18730 GCA_004027655.1 Graphiurus murinus
ACAGAGGCTGGAGACACAGAGGCTGGAGACACGGAGGCTGGAGACACAGAGGCTGGAGACACAGAGGCTGCAGACACAGAGGCTGGAGACACAGAGGCTGGAGACACAGAGGCTGGAGACACAGAGGCTGGAGAGACACAGAGGCTGGAGAGACACAGAGGCTGGAGACACAGAGGCTGGGGCGAGCTTGTGTGTGGGAACAGGAGATCCACGAGGCTACTAGCTAGCTGCGTGGCATGGGGCAAGATCACTTAACCCCTCGGCGCCCGCATCCCTCATTAAGGTCGGGATGGGGAAGCAGACGGCCTTGAGAATTCCTCTGTGCATCTGGGAACCACCCCACCCTCGGCCTGCTTCTCCTCACCCGGGGCTCAGCAGCTTGGTGCCCCGTGCATCTACTTATTTTAGCGTTTTTATTTATTAATGCAGAGAGCGAGGAGAAACTGGGACTCGTCTCTGTGGGGCCGGCTCATGTTTCTTCGTATGGTTTAAGAAAACCTGACATGGCAACACAGTTCAAAGTGTGAAAAGGAAAAAAACAAGGCTTTTCTTTATCCCATTTGTTACAGGCGTTTGCTCTTTTTTTTTTTTTTTTTTTTTTTGGCAGCCAGATAAAGCAGGAAGCAGACTGACGGAGGGGTCAGGGGAGCCGGCGCAGATGCTAGCTCCACCGAGACCCTGGGCAAGCCCACATCCAACAAATAGATATTTGCGGGCATGTGCCAGAACATGCTTAGGTTTTTTTCCCCCCTTTTTCTTTTAGTGGTAGTGGGGATGGAACCCAGGGGCATTTTACCGCTGAGCTACACCCCCATCCCTTTTTTTATTTTGAAATGGGGTCTCGCTAAGTTAATGTACTCTGGCGTCGAACCTGTGATCCTCCTGTGCACCACTACACCCAGCTCTGTGCCCAGGATGTTAGGGAGTTAGTGGGGAACAGAAGCAAACAGTTCCTTACTGATGCTTGCAGACCAGGGAGGGAGGAAGAGAGGGAGAGAGGGAGACAGGAAGAGGGAGAGAGAGAGAGAGAGAGAGAGAGAGAGAGAGAGAGAGAGAGAGAGAAGTCAAATGCTTACAGAGATGTATACACGTGCCCTCCCAATGGGAGCTGTAAAAGATAAAGAAGTACTGATAGAAGCAACACTCCAGGGTACCTGGCCACGTCCTGCAAAACTCGAACAGACCTCCCTGACGATGTGCCCGAGTTGAGACGTAAACACTCATGGCCATAGCCGGGTGGGGACAGATGCAGAAGTAGAGCATTTCAGGAAAAATAAACGGCACAAGCAAAGGTCCTGGGGCAGAAGAGAGTCCAGCAAAATCCCAGAAATAGCTCTCACGGTGTGACTCGCTGTTGTTTAGAAACAGGAATACATACAAATGTCTACCTCTCCAAGTCATCTCGCGGATCAGATGAAACAGGGCACAAGGAAGAGCCTGTCCAGAGCTGCTTCTTTTCACCCTGGGAAAGACACTCAGCCTTGAAGTTCCTCATGGGGGCGGGGCGGGGGTGAGAGGGGAATCCATGGATCTTGGGTTAGTGAGGACTGCGTGCTGCCCCACTTGCCTGCGGGTCATGTGCCCTTTGGGTCTCATTTCTTGGGGCTTCATTTGCTTCAGCTTTGGGGGTCACGTGTGAATCATTCAGGCTCCCGCCATACCTTCTGTCTCAGTCCTCTGAGCTCCAGGCCTCCCAGCACACCCGAGGCCTCAGCTGTGCAACACTGCCCTCTGCAGGCTGCAGCTGGAAGTGGGGCGCTCCCAAGCAGGCAAGTGGGCTACTTTCCTCCTAGCTTCTAAACAACTGGGGCTCCGTTCCACTAACAGTCAATTTATCCTTCCTTCCTTCCCCCCATCTAAACACTAAATAGGAACTTGATCTCCTCTCAAGCATTATATATATATTATTTATTTATTATGTTTGGGTGGTGTGGGGTTGAACTCAGGGGCATTCTACCTTTGAGCTATACCCCTCTCCCCATCGTTTTTACTTTTTATTTTGAAACAGGGTCTTGCTGAGTTGCCGATGGTCTCCCTAAACTGCCAAGGCTGCCCTCGAACCTACCATCCTCCTGTCTCAGCCTCCTGAGCACTGGGATGACAGGTGTGTGCCCCCACACGTGGCAGCACTGCACACCTGTGATCTTATTTTGCCTTGTGCACCTCCAAGGTAAATACAGCCTTCCCCCTCCCCAGCAACGAGACTCAGGAGACTTACGGTGGGGAGGTGATCGTGGGCAGTAACCTGGGGACCGGGCACAGAGCCCGAGCATGGTTGGATACTCGGCTGTTTCCATTTTGAAACTCTCAATCATTTTTGAACAAAAGCTCCAGATTTCCGTGTTGGACCAAGCCCACAGATTGTGTGGCTGGTTCTGCAGTTAGAGCTGGGGTTCAAGCCAGACCTGCTACACCCCAACCCCACGCTCCCCGGCAGCCTCCAGAGCTCTTCCTGACAGGCTTGCCTCCCTGCTTAGCCCCCAACATGCCCCTCTGTCATCTGTGGATAGACCATCTTATTTCCCAGAGAAGGATTTCTCCACCTGCCTGCGCATGCCCAGGAGGGAGGGAGGACTTGGGAAAAACACGGACGCTCTGGGCAAAGTGCCCTGGGCCATAACATCACAATGTGTGCAGGTGCGCCCTGGGATGGCTGAGTGCCGACGTTTTCCGGGTCTTTTTGAGTAGCCAGAACGGAGCCCCAGTGGTGCAGGGCTTGGCACCGTTCCTGGCATTCAGTGGGTGTTTAATAAATGCTTTCTGACTTTTTATAGAGCCACGGATCGACCAGGAAAAGCTCAAGATGAGAATTAAACTGAGTTGTGAACAAGAGGCTCCTATGTTCAGCAGAAGGGGGCTCAGCAGACTCCCCGAGTCAAACGCTCAGCAGGGGGCCGCGTCCAGATTCAAAGATGGCAAAGCCTGACACAGACCCGTCAGCCCACGCACCGCTCAGTGTGTGTACAGAAAGTCAGCTTTCAGCCTGAAGGGTTTAATCTCGAGTCTGTCTGTCTGTCTCTCTCTCTACTCACACACACACACACACACACACACACACACACACACACACACACTCGCAAATGGACAGAGGACAGAGCTATGGTGAGCAGTCCCACGCTCCTGAATCTGAGCGGCCTGCACACAGGTGCTTACTGTAGGAACCTTTCAGCTTTGCTGTAGGCTTCCGAATGTTGATATAAAATGTTGGGGAAGATAAACTCTTATTTCAAATTTATTATTTCCCTCTTTCTTCAGCAATTTTCAGTTTTTCTCGAGCTTCTCTTTGATTACTAGAGTTGCCAGTTCCAGAGCAATTACTTTCTGCAAACAAGTCGTCGGAAGCGCAAATGAACATTAGACCTAATTTAATTCCCCATTTATTCACTTATGAAAAGAAAAAAAAAATCCTAATTTCCCCAAACCCAATCAACCCTTGATATGCCAGTTACGGTCTGGCTGTGGCATGCAGAGCCGGTCACCTGGAGACGGTCTGAATGGACTCCCGAGGACCGCAGGAAGGGCGTTCAGAAGCTCAGGACAAACGGCAGAACCTTCGATCTTCCTGTCTCAGCCTCCCAGGTGCTGTGATTACAAGGCATGCACCACCACGCCCAGCTAAACTTTCTTTTAAAAGGCAATTTCATAGATATCATTTCCACAATTAGTAAAAATCTTCTTTTCTTAAGTTAAATTACACTGAAATACTTTTCTGTATTATAGAAGTATTAACCCACAACTTAACCTGCTGTGGCAACAGAAAATGTGCCGATTCAAAAGAACATACTTTCACGAAAATAAAGACAAATGAACAAATAAATTGCCGGTTTTAAATAAACAACCTCCTTCTTCAATAACTTACCTTTCTGGAAAGATATTTATCCTGCTCTTTAAAATCTTTTTAATTATCTGAAACACTCAGGAAGCTTTCAATGACTGGGTATCCTTTCGTGGCCCCCGAGTTGAAATGATTTCCCAGTGAAGTACATTTTAATGAGAAGCAAATTGATTGAGAGGGATTCTGGTCTTGGGGGAGCAAGCGCCCTTCGTGCTCAGCCCCTTGGGCTGGGAGGGCACCCTGTGGTTCAGAGTTCCCAAAAGGGCAAGCTTTGCCCCTGGGCTCGAATGTTCCAGGGAATTAAGGATCAATTCCTGTTCAATTACCCTGGTGCAGGCCGGGCCTGAGTGACTCACGGTCTCAGAGCTTTGGCTGTGTTATCTCATTTCTCCGCACACAGGAAATAATATAAATGGGGAAGTGGTATATTAAAAATAATAAACTGGGGGATTTATTAAAAATACGATCCCCAGCCCCTGCCCTGTAGGTACTGAATCAGGGCCGACAAAGACAGACCTGGGGAGCGGCGTGGTAATCAACGCCCCAGGTGCTTATGTTGGGACCATGCGGACCCCTAAGCTATGGGATGACTCAGTGTGCCCCAAAGGCTCTGCCTCTCACACTGGATAGAGATCAGAACCCGCTGGAGGGTGCACTAAAACCCGGGCAGCTGGGCCCCACTCCCATTTCCAGGTGATACTGCCACTGCTCTGTGGACCACATTGTGTGTGTGTGTGTGTGTGTGTGTGAGAGAGTGTGTGTGTGTGTGTGTGTGTGTGTGTGTGTGTGTGTATGCTGGGGTTCAGAGCCAGGGGCATTCTACCTCTCTCCCTATTTTATTTATTTCTTTATTTTGAAATAGAGTCTTGCGAAGTTGCTGAGGCTAGCCTAGATCCTGCAATCCTCCTGTCTCAGCCTCCCAAGTACTGAGATTATGGGCATATGTCACTACGCCTGGCTGGGGGACCACAGTTCAAGAACTACTGCCATAAGGTAAATGTCTCCGAGGAGAATGGTCTCAAGGTATGTTTTATTTAAATCTAAGGCAGAACAACCTGTTATCAGAACAAAATACAGGAAACAAGTATCTGTAGAATGGCCATGGTCAGAGAGGGAGGGTTCTGAAAAGCTGCCTTTGTCGACCAAACTGAAGCAGTTACAAAGGCCAGGAGAGAACAGTTGGATTATTTTTCAAGCAGGAACATGCCCAATGTCACAGAGAAAGCTGGGTGTGGTGGCACAGGCCTGTGATCCCAGCAACTGACGAAGAGGATGTAAGTTGGAGGCCAGCCGGGAAACCTTAGCCAGACCCCTATCTCGAAATAAAATAAAAGGGGTAGGGATATAGCTCAGTGGTAGAGCACCCCTGGGTTCAATCCCCAGTACTGCAAAACAAATAAACACACACACACGCACACACACACACGCACGCACACACACACACACACACACGCGCGCGCACACACACACACACAGGAACACGCACACCCCAAAACCGGCCTAAACATAGACCAACTAGCACACTGCTTTAGTGAAGTTGCTTCCAAAGCATTCTCAGCCAGCTTAGTAGTCAGTGCTAATCCAAAAAAAGAGAAATTCTTTAAGTTCTGAACTTGCTAAACAGTAACTGGCGAGGGCATTAGTCACAGGTCTTCTCTAGGAACTTTGATTAGCTTGAATAAGCCCCAGAAATTTCTGGCAGTCTGTGGTGAGAAAATATTCTTGGTCTGTGATTCCAGAAAGAAATCCTGCGTCAGAAGGGTCCCGAGAGCTCCTTTTCCTGACTGGGAAGACGCAGTCGGGTCACAGACCCTTGCTAAGCCTCCATTGAACTCGAGCTGAGACTTTCCCCCCTCAAAGGACCCCACCGTGTCCCCTTCCCACAACACCAGTGGTACGGGTGTTTTACTAATCATCCTTCTCCCTCAAGGGTTCTGCTAGGGCTGGTCAGCGACCCGGCTCACACACCAGCTGGACCTCTGGTAACCATGAACCTCTTTAAAATTCTGCTCACAGGACAGTGAAACTTTGACAGATGGCTTTCCCAATAAACTCTTCACTGGGGTCCCAGTGAACACAGCATCTAATTGAGGAGCATCTGAGTTTGGCTCCTCTCAGAGCTACCTGCCACCTGGGGTTAAGGCTGGTTTCTCCTTAGGATGTGTTTTGGATGCATTCCCTGCCCTGCAATCCCAGCACAGCCCAGGTCTCGGTTCCACAAAGAACTCCGGTCAGTCCTTTGCCTCAGGAAGACTTTGGAACAGAAACAGCCAACTGGCCATGGGTTTCCAGGAGAATGTGTCATCAAAAGAAACAGTCAAAGCTGGGCATGATGGCACGTGCCTGTAATCCCAAGACTTGGGAGGCTGAGACAGGAGGATGTCAGGTTCAAGACCAGCTTCAGCAAGTAGGGGGCCTCTCGGCAACCTAGTGAGACACTGTTCTTTTTGGGGGTGGGGGAGAAAGAAAGGCTGAAGGTTTAGCTTTAGCTTGGAGGTAGAACAAGGGTGGGTTTAAGCACCAGTAGCAAGGGGGGGGGGGGGGGGAGGAACGTCAGATCAAGTGGGCCAGCGACTGGACTCCGAGGCCCAAATCCTTCCGAACGTCAGTCAACCGGGCCTCGAAAAGGTGGGCGGAACCCATCCAACCAGCCTGGCCAATCGCATCGCTGGAGGGTCCGCAGTGGGCAGGAGTCCGGTAAAGCAGTTCTCAGCCTCAATTGCACCTGCGCTTAAAACAGGTACTGCTACCCCCGCGCGGTGGCGCACACTTGTAATCCCAATACTTGGGAGGCTGAGACAGGACGATCCGGGTTCTCGGTCAGCCTCAGCTAATTAGTGAGGCTCTCTGCAACTTAGTGAGACCCTGTTTCAAAATAAAGAATAAAAAATAGGGCTGTGGGCATAGCACGGAAGTAGAATGACCCTGGGTTCAGCCCCAGTACCACAAAAACAAACAGGTAGTGCTGTCTGTGCCCCTCACCCCAACGGGGTTCCCTCTGGTGGACAGGCCTGGTCATGGGCTTTTGAAATGAGTCCCAGGTGTGTGTGTGTGTGTGTGTGTGTGTGTGTGTGTGTGTGTGTGTGTGAGAGAGAGAGGGGGGGGCACGCGCACGAGAGCCCTCCAGGCTACACCCAACCTTTTCTTTTATTATTATTATTATTTTGTGTGTGTAGTGCTAGGCATTGAGCCCTTTTTTATTTGGAAACAGACTCTTGCTAAGTTGCTGAGAATCTCACTAAATTGCTGAAGCTGGCTTTGAACCTGTGAACCTCCTGTCTCAGCCTCCCAAGTACTGGGGTTACAGGCTTGCACCGCCATGCCCCGCTCACCCCAGGCACTTGTAATGCACAAACCAAGGCTGAGAGAGGGAATTCCTTGTTGAACTCTCTGTAGCTTTAGCATTTCTGGAAGTGGAATCCAAGAGGCCTGTAAAAACACTACGTCATCCACGCCCATAGCCCTTCCCTTTTCTTTTCTGATAGAATCTGATTTTGGCCCGGCGTGGTGGCACACGCTTGTAATCCCAGTACTTGGGAGGCTGAGAGGCTGAGATAGGAGGATCCCAGTTCTCAGCCAGCCTCAGTTACTTAGTGAGGCCCTCCGCAACTTAGTGAGATCCTGTTTCAAAATAAAGAATAAAAAATAGGACTGGATGTGTAGCTCGGAGGGTTCAGCCCCTAGTACCACCAAAAAAAGAAAAAAAAATCTGATTTTGTTCCTCTATCTCCCCTCCTCTGAGGACCCAGAAACTACAAGCAGACCCTCATCCCAGGCCCAGGCTGCCAGGATTTCTTGCCCTCGGCACTGCTGACCCTGGGGCTGGGCCATTCCTCTTGGGGGGACCATCCTGGGCACTGCAGACCTTGACACGGTACCCCTGGCCTTGACCCACCAGATGCGGCAGCACGGGTATCGGTTCGGCTTCTGTTGCTAATCGCGGCCAAGGGGGAACGAAGAGAAAAGAGGTCTGCTTTGGCTCATGATCCCGGAGGCGCAAGACGGAAGGGCTGCATCCACAGGCAGCACAGGGGAGGCAGGGAGAGCGGGTCTGGCTTTGGGGCTTTCTCTCCCTCTTCTTTTTTTTTTTTTGTACTGGGGATGAAATCTGGGGCATTCTACCTCTGAGTTACAGCCCCATTTTTTTTTTTTTTTCTTTATTTTGAAACAGGGTCTCACTAAGTTGCAGAGGGCCTCACTAAGCAGCTGAGGCTGGCCGCAGACCCGGATTCTCCGGTCTCAGCCTCCCAAATGCTAGGATTACAAGCGTGTGCCACCACGCCCCGCTCCTTCTCCCTCTTCTTAAAAAGCCAGTGGGATTCAATCACGGGGGCTCTGCCCTGACTTTATCCAATCATAATCACCTCCCAAGGCCCCGTCTGTAAGTCAGATTAAGTTTCCCAACTATAGCAATGCCCACCGCTACATTGTGACGACCAAATAATGAGAACCAGGGGAGCAGCCTATGTGTAGGTCCTGGTGGTCAGGGACTGTTGCAGGCGCTAGCCTTTATTTATTTATGTGTTTATTTATTATGGTACTGGGAATTGAACTCCAGGGCATTCTACCTCCCAGCTACACCCCAGCCCTTTAAAAAATTTTTTTTTTTTTTTTGGATTAGGGTCTTGCTAGGTTGCTGAGAGTCTCATTATGTTGCTGAGGCTGTCCTCAAATCTGTGATTCTCCTGTCTCAGCCTCCTAAGTACTGGGAGGCGCTGGCCTTTAGACACAGGGCGTTATGAGGTAGAAACACCTTCAAGGAAATATTTTCTTCATTCTGAAATAGAAACAAAGGGGAAGGAGAGACACATTCTTTTTCTGCTGGATGTAGCAAGACGAACCAGGGAGGCCTAGACAGCCTTGGGCGCCTCCCCCAGGGCTTCTTCCAAGCGAAGCCTCCATGCTGTCATTAGTTACTGCGCTTTCTGTATCGGTGGTGAAATGCTTCCAAACTGCTGGCTGACTCCAGGCTATTCTTAGTTACCTGGAGACAGCGCTGTCCCCGATTTTTTGTTTTGTTTTGTTTTTGTTTTGGAAGGGGGGGGGGCACATTGCTAGGCCAAGATGAATAATCGGCCAGCATCTCTGCCCACGCAGTTGGAAGCTACAGACATGCAGTCCAAATTGCTCCTGCGATGCAGGGCGGTGTCTGCGTTTGGTCTACCTGCACTAGTCACGTGGTACACAAGCACTCCTGGAAAACAGCGTGCTCAAGGAGAGCAGGGCATAGTGCCACACCGCACCAGCAGCCCGGGGACCTGGGAAGATCTTTTGTCCCTATTAGAAAACTGGCCCAGGAGCTTCCAGGCCTCTCCTTAGCCAGAGCCCCACGGAGGGCCCAGGCTGGAGTCAGGTGCTTAGAGCAGAGCCATCCAGACTGTACAGTAGACGCCTCTGCTGCTTCCAAGCGGCCTGTGAGGCAGGGAGCCGATGTCCCATCGCTCTTCCTTTGGTGCTTGTTTTTGAGCAGTGACTCCTGTCTTCCTTCCCGCCTCCATTTTCATTCACTGAGAAGAAGTTATTACTTTCTTTCTTTTTTTTTTTTCCCGGTAGCAAAGTTGGAATCCAGGGGCGCTCTACCACTGAGCTACATCCCCAGCCCTTTTTATTTTGAGACAGGGTTTAAATTACTCAGACTGGCCTCAAACTTGAGATCCTCCTGCCTCAGCCTCCACAGTCACTGGGATTACAGGCATCTACCACTGCACCCAGCAGCAAAAGAAAAAAAAAATTTTTTTTTCTTCATTACTGAGGATTGAACCCAGTACATGTGCGAGGCAAGCACTCTACCACTGAGCGATACCCACACTTGGGAAAGAAGTTTACGTGGCTGCTATTAAAACCAGACACTTCACGTTGACGCCACGCTAAACTTGGAAGTGAGGCTTGTTTTGAAGTGCACTCAAGTGAAGGCAGGATGCTGCTCTATTTCATTGCCTTTTTGTTTTTGTTTCAAACTGTGACCTCGTAGGATGGTAAGAGAACAGGTCATGGTGGCAGTGGTGGTGGGTGAGGGGTCTCAAGCAATGGTTTTTAAATTATTTATTTATTTGATTTATTGGTACTGGGGATGGAACCCAGGGGGCGTTCTACTTCTGGGCTCCACTCCTTAGTCCTTTTTTTTTTTTTTTTCAATTTTGAAACAGTTCTCACTAGGTTGTTGAGAGTCTTGCTATGTAGCTGAGACTGGCCTTGAACCTGCCATCCTTCTGTCTCAGCCTCCCAAGCGCGGGGTTTACAGGTGTGCACCACACCACCACGCCTGGCTAAGCAAGCAACAGTTTTTGTGTGAGAGACGTGATAGGCGTGCCAGCAAAGAACACACCTCTCACCAGAGCCAGCCGTTAGCTTCCCTTGCAGCTGCGGTCAGTGCCAACATCTCAGGAGCTTTGCTTCGGCGGTTCTGGGAGTGTACATTTCCTACCAGCCCCGAATGAATTCCAAGTAAAAATTCACATTAATTAAGCATGTATATTCCTTAATTTTAGGCCATGTTTAATTGAAACTGCAAAAATCAGTCTTTTTAAATATACTTTCATTGGTGCATTATAGTCTCACATCATAATGTACACCGTAGTGATTTTTCATGAGCCTTTTGAAACTCAGTTTCAAGACGCACCGAGGTCGTGTGTCTGTGACTCCCAGACAGCCTGGACACAGAGACCGGGTGTCTCAGCCCATGTGAAGAAGCTGGCCAAGGGCCGGGAGGGCAGCGCTGGTGGATCCCGGGGTCACCACGGACCAGCTGCGCGACCTCAGGCAACTGACGCCCGGCCCTGGCTTCCTTAAGAATGGAAGGAGCATACAGAAACCTAACTCGATGTCGTCATGAGGATTAAGCCAAAGTGCAAACATAATGCCCAGCTCCGCACAGTGGTTAAAGTAGACGATTTCAGCGGGTGCTAGCGATGAGGAATCACGAGGGCTGCCAGTTAATTCTCAGGGTTAGCTAGGACGACACACTGTGCGAACTCTTTCCTTTTAATCCAATTAAAATATATGAAATACAAGTGAAAGAGGAACATGGTCATCTGTATAGGAAGCCCTCAACTGGCAAACAGGAAGTTTTTTTTTTAAGTTCATTTTGGGTGGTGGTGGGGGAAGGGAGAATTAATGAAGGAAACACTTCCATGGATGTTATGTACATATTTGAAATGATCAATGCCAGCCTCAGTTATCACGCTCGTGAAGGAGGAGGTGGTGTGGAGGAGGGGGAGGGAAGGTCCCCAAGTGCTGTGGGCGTGTCTGTCCCTATCGCCCTGAACTTCATCAGGATGCCCCAATGAAAGTATATATAAGCCGGGCACGGTGGCGCACATCTGTAATCCCAGTACTTGGGAGGCCAAGACAGGAGGCTCAGAGGTTCATGGCCACCCTCAGCAACTTAGGGAGGCCGTTTTGAACAAATAAAATAGGACTGGAGGTGTAGCTCAGAGGCAGAATGCACCTGGGTTCAGTATGGTATTACATTATAAAAAAGTACATATACATACTTACTTATATGTATATATATAAATATATATACTCATATATACACACATATATATATATATATACACACCTGTATATACACAGATATATATATTTACAGGTACACATATATTTATGTTTACATATTATTTACATATATATTTATATACATGTGTGTATGCATATATATACTTACTTCATTTTACAGTTGTTTGGAGGATGTTTTGTTCCCCTAGCAACAGGGTTTCTAATGGGGGTAGGATTCCAAGAACTCATGGAGGCAAATCTTTTTTTTTTTTTTGGTACTGGGGATTGAACCCAGTAGCCCTATTTTATTTTTTGTGGTACTGGAGATTGAACCAAGGGCCATTCTACCCCTGAGCTACACCCCCAGGCCCTATTTTTATTCTTTATTTTGAAACAGGGTCTAAGTTGTGGAGGACCTCATTAAGTAGCTGAGGCTGGCTATGAACCTGCAATCCTCCTGTCTCAGCCTCCCAAGTACTGGGATTACAAGCATGCGCCACCACGCCTGGCTGCAAATCAACCTGTAGCTACCTGAAATACTGCATGCTTGTCCTGATAAGGTCACATGGTGGTACTAATTTACTTTTATGAAACAAGGTAGGAAAGCAGAATTGACAAGGACATATGACCCAGATATTTTAAATTGTGAGGCTCAAGAAAAGCAGCCATAATCAGGCTCAGTGAGGAAGCTAGCGGGGCCGTTGGGCTCGGGAGAGGAGAGCACCTCGCCCAACTTCTGGCCGTTCTCCTTGGGCGCAGGAGTCTCTACACTAATCTCTATTCATTAGCCTCACTGGCACCTTCCCTGGCCTGTAAATGAACAAAGGATCCTAGGAGAATGAAAGATGGCTACTTTCCTGCAGAGCACGCTTGATGCAAGGAGGGGCGGTGCTGATTGGGCAGACGTGTGCATGCGCATGAAAACTGCCAGGGAAGGGGTTTTGCGGGAGGAGGGCGTGGCTATCCTGGGGAGGCTGCAGCGGCTGCTTAGGTGAACCCAGGTTGCGCCAGGCGAGCCGGGCTGGGAGGTGGCGGTGGGTCGTGTCTAGTGCTGGGTGCTCACGCCCTTGCCGCTGAGCCGGCAGCCGCAGTTCTTCACACCGGTGAAGATCTGAGTAGGGACAACCTCTTGTACCAATGTGGAGGCCTCCCCAGGCAACGAAGAAGCCAGTTTTCTAAAAGAGGAAGGCTTCCCTCTTACACTTGGAGAAAGGGCTGTGTCCCCGACAGTGATCACAAGTGGAACCCAAAGCGGTTTGCAGGATCAGCGTATTGGTATCTCCTCGTGTCTATTTAACTGGTTCAAGGAGATGTTAAATGGTGTGACCTATGGAAGCTGACTTCTCTGCTCTAGGACGTTCAGAGGCTTTCACGTGCAACACTGTAAATTTTCATGAGTCCAGTCTAGTCTGTAAGTTTCTCTAAACCCAGGTGACCCTAAACCCTTCTTTCCTGGGGCCTCTCCAAGGACAGACTTGGGAAGTCTCTCTGTAAGTCAGGCTGGCTGCACCCTCCAGTCTCCCAGCCCCTAACCCGCCCTCCAGCAGTGCACCTCCACCCCACCACCTCTTCTGTTCTGCCTTTGGTACTTGTACTTAGTCCTTCTAGAGGTGTTAGCTGATAATCTAATGTGGTGTTGTGCATTTTAAGCCGAAAACAAAATGAATTTATGACACAGGAAACTCTGGTAGCAGGATTTCAGGCACCTTTATTCGTGGCAGATATTTTTGGTCAGGGGGCCTGCCTCTTAAATCTGTTCCTTTAAGGAAGCCAACTCCTCACGAGGTCCCTTTCCTTCCCACAGCCAGAGTCCTATCGCTGCCATGCCACCAACCAGCTTTGGAGATGTCCCGCACACAGGTTTCAGCTGGTGTGGCTCAAGCCCAACAAAGGGGTCATTGAGGAGTTAAACCTGCAGTGCCCCCTGTCGGCCTGCTCGCAGGCATTTCTGCAGCTGCAGAACAACTATGGTGACTTCATCTTATTACAGAATTTGACTCCTTTGTATTCTCCATAGGATTTATAAATAAGGCAAAATATTTCTTTGTATTATATATTTGCAATACAAATAAGATTGGGGATATTGGGCAACTTTAAAAAAATCTCTTTTTTCATTAAGGGCTTCCCTAATTTAGGAGGCCCATCCCATTCCTCAACTTTTTTCAATTATTCCTGTTCTTGCTGCATGAAATACTCAGCAGTGATTATCATGTTCCTTGCCTTCCAGGTCATCAATACTGGCTTCCAGTCTTAGCAATTCCGACAATGCATTTCTGGATGGCAAAAGTTATTATCTGTCTTCTATAATCAGTAACAAAACTGTTACTCAATAAGAATTTAGGTAAAAAATAGTTTAAGTAAAATAGTAGTTCTTAAAAACTTGAGTTTATTACCAATCATGCATACTTTCTAGCCAAGTGATTGGCAGACTCAATACCACTGTTTCTTTCTCTTCTCTTCTCTTTCTTTCAATCAGTAGCTCAAAGAAAGGATGGAGTGACTTGAGTTTTAAAATCCTGCCAGTTTTTTTATGGTAACCACTGTAGATGAACAACGTAGGGTCCTACTGCAGTATTAGAATCTCATGCAAAACTCTAACGGATAAACACCTCATTATATCAGGCTGTCTGGTTATTTCTTGTATTAAAAAAAATGCTAACACAATAAAGTGGCAGTGGTTACTTTTCACTGACTTTAGCATCTCATCTCACAGACTTGTCATAAGTTGCAGTTCAATTCAGAGTTTTGGCAACAGAGTAGTGACATTTCTGAGTCAACTTTTAAATATTTTTAGCCATTTGAAAAGTATCGCCAACACACTATTTAGTGTTAGCTTATCACCTTGTGCTGAAAATGAAAGGACCCTAAACTCTACAAGTGTTGTACTGCACCAAGTCTAACAACAATCGAAGGACTTACTGTTGATCTAATAAAAAAATTACACAGCAACTTTTATCAAACAGCAACAACTACAAAAGGAATGCCAGGGAAAAATGACTTCACAAAAATGCACTAAAAATTTGACAATTTTATGCAGGAACTGCCAAAACTTTAGTGTTTAATAATTAAGAGAGCACAACTGACCAAGTTTCAAGATGTGAGGAGATTGTGTTTGAGAAACTGGGGGGAAATCACTCTATAAACTAACTATGTAGTATGTGATAAGAACGCACACTTTATAATATAAAAACCTGTCTACACACAGTAGTTAGTTGCAAAAAGCCATTTGGTCTTCTCGGCTTGGAAAAATGGTGAACCAGACTTCATTGTAAATGATTAGCAATCTGTTGGAAGAAGGAAAAGCCATAAACATGGTTTTTATCATATGAGGACAAATAAAGTTGATGCACAAGCATCAACTAAACCCTCTCAGCCGCCTCTACTGATGCAGCCTGGTTTTCTCTGCATGCTAGGCTAGCGAGAGTAAAATATATTTAAGCGGGTATGTTTGTTAATTTCAGAATCCACCTCCTACTCCCATTCCCTTCTTTGTATTATCTCTGTTACTTTATAGGCTTCAATCCTGGAGTTCTCAGCTGATGGGACTCACTGCCATGTAACATAACAGAACCCTCCCCCTGCTCGTGAAGCTTCTGAGACTGGCAGGACATTTCCCAAGATGACCTAGGCATACAAAGCAGTTACATGGTTCTCTTACACAGTGAATCAACCCAAGCTACTGTTAAGATCCAAGCAAATTTACACGTTTTTAACCCCTGGAACCTATTCTCTTGGACTTCAGAGAAATCTCTATTTCATAACTACTGTGGTCCAGGACATGCTCAGAAAATAAGAAAGGAATTAGGTATCTTTCACTGTCTATTTTATTTGGTACTCTAGTCACATAAAATTCTTGGTAAACTATTTCTATAGGGAATTGATATGAGAAAAATGAGTTCCAAAATTATATTTAGAGCCAGGTGCAGTGGTGTACACCAGTAATCCTCCCAGCTACAAGGGAGGCTGAGGCAGGAGGATCCAAAGTTGGAGGCCAGCCTGGGTGACTTAGCAAGACCCTGTCTCAATATAAAAAATTAACAGGTTTGGCACTAGCCTCACCAACTAAGTGAAGGTCTCAGCACCTTAGTGAGACCCTGTTTCCAAATAAAAAATTAAATAGGGCTGGTAGAGCTGAGGTAGAATTCCCCTGGGTTCAATTCCTACCCCCCCCCACTACCCAACACACTCACGGAAAGAACAACAAAGGATAGGGTGTAGCTTGGTGGTAGAGAACCCCTAGGTGCAATCCCAGTACTTGGGGGGGGGGGGGAGAAAACTGGGATGATGCCACCTTTCCATAATCAAAAAGGCTTACGATGAAGAAACCCATTATCCTGAATGATTACTGTTCATTTATCTATCTTGCTACATGAGTATGACAAATTATTAGTCTTTCCTCTGATATTGGAAACTATTCTGTGGAAATTTAATCAAGTTTAGAGTAAAGGCTTAATGTGGCAGTCTAGTTTATGTGTCAAAAGTTTCCAAGAAAGTCTAAAATTTAAGGCATTCAAAAAGGTGCTAATGTGAGGGGCTTGAGTGAACTATTGCAAAAGGAAAAAAAAAAAAAAAAAGAGGAATGAAAACCAGCAAGAAAAAAATCTTCCACTGATAAAAGGTCAACGGAAATACATTTGTATTACTGGAATGATAAAACTCAGCGTTTTTCTACTGTTAGCTCATGGTCTTAACCAACAATGATACATATCTAATTAACAGAAATTGAGAAAATAAAGTCTACATAATGAATTAACTTGGCATGAAAGATTTCAAAGCATGGAATCCATGGGGGATGGGTAGGGTGCAAAAAAAAAAGGGGGGGTGCTCGCTGGAACTCATCTAGAGAAAGGATGACTACATCAAGGTTCTCTCTGTATTCTGTTCTTTTTTGAGGGGAGTTACTGGCGAACCTAGAGGCATTCTATCTCCAAGCTGCACCCCCAGCCCTTTATAATTTTTTTATGTTGAAACAGGGTCTTACTAAGTTGCCGAGGCTGGCCTCTATCCTGCGATCCTCCTGCCTCAGCAGCCCAAGTAGTGGGATTACAGGTGTGGACCGCCAAGCTTGGTTTTCCCTGTCTTCTTAAAAACCACTGGGATTGATCGTGCCTCACTCACCTTCAACTCTTCTGTGTGGCAGGGACCTTGTTCTCACCACCCTCCAGCTCTTCCACCCCGGCCTGTGTCATGAGGTCAGCGATATTCTTCTCCAGGTCATCGATGCGACTGCTCATGTCATCAAGTGGGGGAGTTAAAGGCCACGAACGCCCGACATCTTATCCTTTCCCTCCACCCCTGTAGTCTACCATCTTAAATACAACCGTCTTAAGGACACAGGCCTCCCAATTCTCTTTGGACACTGTTATGGTCTAGTAGTCAGGAAGAATACAGGAGTCTGGGAGGAGACTGCCAGGGTCAAATTCCAGCCCCGACCCTTACTAGTGCTGGGACCTGGTAAATTCTGTCTTTTCTAAACCTCAAGTTTCTTCATTCTCTAGTTAAAGATGAACAATCTATAACCCATTCGTAAGGTTTTGGTGAAGATCAAAGGAGAGGCAGCTTGCAGCCAGTAGTTAGTCATACTAGCCATTATTACTAACAGACTGTAGGATCCCTGACCCAGAAACCGAGTTGCTCAGCCCTACCCCTTCCTACCCTTCAGTCACTCAAAGATTCCCAAAATAGGGGGATACTGACCCTGTGCGCCCCCCTTCAAGGAAATATAGAATATAGATACATAAACTGGAACAAAATATAGATACATAAAAGAAAGCAAGTTTATCACTGCATCTTTCTGTTTATTTGCTTAAAGAAGGTAGAGGGGGCGGGGTTACCAAGTACTCTTTTTTTTTTTTTCCTGAAGAGGGGGTGATAAGCCAAATAAGTTTGGGAACCTATGCCATGATTAGCACCCCCTTCTCAGGAATACAGTACATTCAAGCTCATTAAAGATATTTCTTTCTTTTTGTGGTACTGCGGATTGAACCCAAGGGCACTCTACCTGTGAGCTACATCCCTGGCCTCTTTAATTTTTTTGTTTTGAAACAGGGTCTCATTAGGTGGCTGACAGTCTCCCTTCTTTGCTGAGGCTGGCTTCAAATCTGTGATCCTCCAGTCTCAGCCTCCCAAGTACCGGGATTACAGGCGCGCTCCACCACGCCTGGCGTCATTAACGACATTTCTAAGCGACTGGCTGAAGGTGGCCTGTAAGCCACCACGGACCCCCCCCCCCCCCACCAGGCGAATAAGCCCCAAAGACCCCTCCGAGACTGACTCCAAACCAAAAGGATATTTCGTCCAATGATCTGGTCGGACATGGTTTGAAATTTATCTTGCATCTGCTGCAGGAGTGTCTGCACCTAAGAAAAGCCCAAACAGACAAGCAAAATCCAACTGATCTCGGAGACGCTTTCCAGGGATGAGGGCGGGAGCCCGGGCCCTCCGTGGGGAGACCAGGGCCCGGGGTTCCAGCCCCATTTCGGCCTCTTGGCAGCTGAGCGGCCTTCAGCCAGGAATTTCCTACTCGGGGTTTCTGCTTTCCTATCTGTCAAATCAGCCCGAGGGGCCGGCGGGTAGCCTTCCAGTGTGGGCCCGCAGCCAGGGTCTCGGTGCTCGGGGCCCTGCGGCAGCTCCGGGGCGTCGGGAGGAGCCGCGGGCGGGGACGGGTGGGCGCCGGCGGGCGGGTCCGGGCAGGTGAGCCGGGCAGGGAGCGGCAGGGGCGGGGGCAGGTGAGCAGGCCGGGGGCGGCGGGGGCGGAGGGCGGCGACGCTCGGGAAGCTCGGCACGCGCGGCCGTCCCTTACCACCGAGGTGAGGTCCTGCACGGTCTTGGGGTCAGTCTCGGCCATCTCCCCGGTTCCCAGCTTGGCGGCGAAGTCTCAGCCCAGTCACCTATACACTTCCGTTTGTCTGCGGAGACGGCCCCCCAGCCGCCGCTTCTCGCGAGACACAGGCCACTCGCGGGACCGCGGGGCATTGTGGGGGCGGCAGTCCGGAAGGGCCGCGAGGACTCGCGCTTCCGTTCGCAGGCGAGGCCCCGCCCCTTTTCTGGCCCCGCCCATCTCACCGCCCCGCACGCAGCGCGCGGCGGAAAAAGTGAGGCAAAACCGGAAGTGGGGCCAGGAATTAGGGAACACAGGTGGCCATTTCGGAGCTTATGAGCGATATGTTTTTTTTCTTTCTCCCTTTCTTGTTTACTTTCTTCTTCTTCTTCTTCTTCTTCTTCTTCTTCTTCTTCTTCTTCTTCTTCTTCTCCTCCTCCTCCTCCTCCTCCTCCTCCTCCACCTCCTCCTCTTTCTCCTCTTCTTCCCCCCTCTCCCTCCTCCTACCGTCGAGTTACACCCTCAGCCCTTTTTATTTTGAATTTGGAAAAGGTCTCGCTAAGTTGCTGCGTCGAACC
>PVLC010031547.1:0-18660 GCA_004027655.1 Graphiurus murinus
TTTGGAGATAGGATTTGATGTTTGTCCAGATTTGTAATTCTACCCTCAATATAGTAACTATTCTTTAATATTTTCTCTTTCTCTATGCTGCATTCTGAATACTTTATTTTGAATTACCTTCTAGTTTGGCAATTGTCTCTTCAGCTGTGTCTAATCTGATGTCAGATTTACCCACCTTTACATTTCGTTTACTGTGTTTTTTCACTTCCAGATTAAATTTGCTTTATTTTCAGATTTTCTAGATAATTGTTAACACTATTTTGCATTTATTTTTAATTTTATATTTTCTTTCTTTCTTTTTCTTTTTTTTTTTTTTTTTTTTGCAGTACTAGGGATTGAACCCAGGGGCATTCTACCTCCGAGCTACACTCCCAGCCCTATATCTTATTCTTTATTTTGAAGCAGGATCTCACTGTTGTGGAGGGCCTCACTAAGTAGCTAAGGCTGGCTGCCAACCCGGATCCTTTGGTCTCAGCCTCCCAAGTACTGGGATTACAAGCGTGTGCCACCATGTCCGGTTGTATTTTATTTCTGAAAAACAATAAACACACTGATTTTATAATCTGGAACTAATAATTAAATAACTGAAGACTTTATGGCCTGTTTCTGTTGATTACTTAGTTCTCTCATGGTATCTTATTTCCTTATATAATTTTCTTAGTGTGAGATGCATTTTTCTTTGGGAAATTATTTGTGAGAATTCTTAGAGTAAAGGCATATTATAAAAGTAGACTTTCTGTTATTCAGCTTCTTAGGAACACCTGCAGATTGAGTCCATTGTAGGTTACTTTACACACACTGCATATTCAAGTGAAGGTGGGTTTTTTTTCTTTTTACTAAGTGCCAAGATAATAAGGATTGAATGGGTTTAATTCTGAGGGCAAAGACTTTGGAGTTCCAACTTTGTGGGGGATAGTCTATTTGACTCCCCATCTTTGTCAGCTTCTGAGCTGTGTCTTCTGTTCCCCTTACCCCTTTTCTTAAGTGGTAAGTATCTCTGAAACTATATTGGCTTTAGTATTCTTCTCTCTCTCAGTTCTCACTTTCATTAGATTTTGCCGTGAGAAATCTCTTTTATTTTGCCACATTCCAGGTGTTTTTAAGAATATTTTCTTTAAATTTTATGTCTACATTTTTTTTAACTTTTATAAGGGGCAGGGGGAGAGAGGATGAACTGCATCTACCATACATTTCAAATTAGAGCTAGTAGGTAGAGTTTTACTTGAAGATTTGTCTTCACAGTTTTGTACTACCGCCATCATGGCAGAATGAGGCAATTTTTTGTTTTGAGTACTAGAATTTCCCTCTCCAGTCCTTCTCTTCTTCCAGATCAGTGGAGAATATAAAAGAAATAAACTCAAAGTTGTCTTTTGACAATGAGTTCATAATATGTTCAGCCTCTGAAAAACCCATTTTGTGAGCATTTCTGCCTTATTACATATATTTCATAGAATTTGCTTGTGTAAAATCCAGGCAGTTGTAACTTTGACTTCATTTAAGGAGATAGGAATCCAGAAGGAAGTGAGATAAGCCCTCAGGAATTCCAGGTGATCAACTTGTTTTGTAGTATCCACAACTCCCCACCACCCTTAGCCTTGAGTCTGGGTCTCTTTCTCCCCCCTTCCATCCCCCTCCCCTCCCCTCCCCTCCCCTGTACTCTCCTCTCCTTTCCTCTCCTCTCCTCCTCTCCCTCTTTCATAATAACTTAGGATGTGTCATGCAGTGGGTCTTGTATATCCCTGCTATCTGTTGTTTCCCTAACTGTAACTCTGACTGGCATGATCTATTGAGGAAAGACTGTTGTTTATCACAATTTTTCCTCAATTATCCCATAAGTAGAGGTATCCACATGTACAGTGTATTCCACCTAACCTATGGCTTTTATTGGATCATGGTGTACTGTGTATAGATATTATGGGAAAGCATATTTTCTTTCCTATACTTTAGTCCCAGGAATAAGGATGTTTTTCTGGTAATTATTTTCTTCCATCTTCTTGAGTTGTGACAAAAGTCAGAGTTGATAAGCAGTTTAATTTTCTTTTCATCAATAACCTGTAAATGATATGAAGAAGCAGGAGAGATGTTATCACTAGATTCCAAACTGCTTCATGTACTTTTGATAAATTGTCAAATACTTGTTATTTTTCTATAGCAGAGTTTATTTTTAGGTTTAACAGAAAAGTCTGTCACTCACTTATAACTTTAAAGACAATTTTCTCCCTCTCTGTAAAAGTTAATTTTTTTGTTTATAAAATGGTGAAAATGATTATTTTTCCCAGCCCTTATCCACTGAACTCTATAAATGGAAAAGCAATGTGCTGTCATTAATTTTTATATTTAGGATAAGTTAATGTGTTGCTCACTTTCAATCCCTATCTGTAAAATTGTTCTTATATTTTTAAGGAGGTAGGGGGAAAGGGCCTGGGAGATAATGAAGTATATAACCTATAAAACTAGAAGAAAATAAAACATTGCTCCTATGTAATTAGATATGTCATAGGTCCTTTTTTTGAGTGCCTCATGTTGAGCAATAAAACACAAATATGGCTGAGAAGAAATATTAGAAAACCCAAGCTGATAACCTTCAAACTCGATTCATGTTCTTGTTTGCTTCCAGACACTCTTTTTAAATCAATATTGATTCAGAATTTTATTTATTCTGAGAAGATGTGTGATTATCCAATAATTCATGGCTCTTCTATAGGATAAATTCACTGCTTTGTCACAGTAGTCAAGAAAAATCATCTTTTCAAAAGTGCATTTCCAATGCCCCCTAATCATGCATCCTTCAGCACTGTCTATAAAATCAGTCTATTAAGAAGCAGCCTGAGTGCTTTATGCATGGTTTCTTTTGCCTGCACTATGGAGGTAGAAGTTGTTCCATTTAGGTACTACTTCTAAGGTTATGACTAAACTGTTCTTGATTGGTGTTCATGTAGGGCAAATAATTTCAAATGATGATGCAAAGTATTAAAATCTATCTTTGTGATTAGAAAAAAATATTTCTTAGTCAGGTGTGGTAGCACATACCTGTAATCTGAGTATTTTGGAGGCTGAAAACAGGAGGATTGCAGGTTTGAGGCCAGCTTCAACATCTTAGTGAGATACTTAACAACTTAGTGATACCCTGTTTCAGAGGTAGAATGGCCTTGGGTTCAATCTCCCATACCACAAACAAGCAAACAAACAAACCTGAACCCATAGGAGATTTGACATTTTTTATGTAATATAGAGTGATTTACCATCCTGTATGTTTAGGAAGTTACTCAGACTGGTTATGATATCACTGTATCATATCCATTCCTGTATTAAGAGGCTGGTGCTGAAGTCTTCTCATTTGCATTTCCATTAATCTTACCATGTCCAGTGGGGTCATGTTTCTCTTGAGATGAGTTTCTGGAATGTGCATCATTTTCTGCATGAGATATTGTCATCATTAGGTGATGAAGCATGGTACCATGCCCTTTATTTCACTCCCACCAAATGAATTCTTCTCTAATGCTTCTGGAATTGCCTTCATCCTCTTTCACTGCTACAGTCTCAGTGAATACCCACAATTTTATGTCTAAAAGATGACAGCAATCTCCTTGTTGGTTTATCTGCTTTCCTATTTCCTGCACACCCCACAGATACATAAACACATGACAGTTGTGTTACTTTTTCAGAAGACTTTAGGGGCTCTGTAAAACCTTCTCCAATTCCTGATGTTATATCGAATTCCTCCAACTGTTATGTCTCCTTCCCCAGGCACGGCCCTTTGTTAAGGATGAGTTTGTGCTTTTGTCTAGCTTTCCCACATGCCACATTCTTTTCTCTAAGCATGTTTAAAATTTCTCTCCTCCAAAAAATTATTCCAGAACTATCACACCTGGCTTAGTCATTGAAACTTTTCTAGAATCATTGTTGTCACTTATAGCCGCCATGTCAATTCAATCAGAATTGGGTTGTATTGATTCCACTCTGATCTACTTTGGTTTTGGGGGTAATTTATGATTCATATGGAAGATGGTATCTCCTGAAGGCAGAAATTGTTTCCTACCTCTTTGTTTTCTATTATTATTTAATGGATGATCAAATGGAAGTTCAAGTTCGAATAGAAAAAAAGTAATTCTCTCAAGATCAGACAGCCTGTAGGTGCTAGAGATGAATTTGAACCAGGTAATTTGATGCCTGGTTATTATTCAAAAGTATGGAATAATCCCTCCTTTACTGCCCTTGTTAACTCCTACTGATTCTTTCATTACAATTTGGATGCTGAATTAGTGTTGATGATGGGGGGAGTAATTTTTTCATATCAGTGTCATTCTAGGAGCCTTTCTTTTAATCCAACTTGAAATCTATCCAAAATGATTAGATGATGTTTATTAAGAATGATCCCCATTTGTTTTTTTATAACCTAAATTAAAGGCATAAGAGTTCAAAATGACATTGACATTCTTTTTAAGTTTACTCTAAAAATATTTATTGAGTATATATTATATACCTATCAGGCATTAATGTAGGTGATAGGAATTAGTACAATAACCTAAGTCTAGTTTCTGTCCTATAGGAGCTTTTTATTAATTCAGTAGGAGAAATGATCATGTGTATTAGCTTTGTGGTAACCACAAACTCATGGCTTAAAATAACACAAATTCATTACCTTACAATTAAGGTTTCCAGAAGTCCAAAATAGATTTCAGTGAGCTAAAATCAAGGCAGTATATAAGCTACATTTCTTTCTGGAGGCTCAGGGAAGGGGTTTGGGGTCCATTTGCTTTCTTTTGCACCTTCTGGAGGCTGCTGCATTCTTTGGCTCATGACGCTTCTGTTTTTCAAGCCAGCAGTGGCCAGTAGAGGTTCTATATATCACATCACTCCGACCTTGTTTTTGTTGTCCCAGTTCCTTTGAATCTCCTTCTCTTATTCCTCATCTAAGAACACTAGTGATGACAATGAGTTCATTCAGGTAGTATTCCTTAATTGGATCACTTTCTGTATGTAAAACATAGTCACAGGTTCTGGGGATTAGGATGTGGACATCTTTGGAAGGTCTTTATTCTGTCTACCACAGCATATAAAAAAATGCCTGGTGATACAGTGTGTTGAGTACAACGGTGCAAATAAGAAGTGTGCATCTCAGAGATGGGTGTAATTAGCTGCTTCGGGATGGGGTTATCTGAAGGTTCTTAGCATTGATCTCCAACCAAAGTGGGATCCACCCACAGACAGGATAGCTAATAGAATGTTGGTCCTTCTCCTTCTTGAGGGTGAGTAGAGAATTTGTGAGCAGAAGTGTAAACTTTCTTAAAACATTACCAAGGGGATGTTAGCAGGAATAGGATATGCAAAAAACTTGGGTTTGGAGGGGAAACATTAATAGTACAGAATTACTAGAAGATCATATTTGAAGTGGGGGATGGTAAGGGATGGGCCATGTATATTGGGCTAAGAAGAGTAAACGTCCTTCTGTAAGGAATGGAAAACCAAAACCAAAACCAAAACCAAAACATGGTTCCTTATTCTTTGATGAGACTTGGAGCGAAAGGGAACACTTTTCTTGGATGAAATTATAGTCCCTCTTTTATAGATACAGCACAATAAACATATTTGAAAAATAAGCCAGTTTTTTAAAATAATTCTTTATTGACTATTTTTTAATATTAAAGCAAATCTTAATTTTGTACTACTGTCCTTTTCCATGCTTGTTAGAAGATTATCTGACTTGCTTGTTCATGATAAACCTCTTCTAAGTACTAGAATACTTTGTCTCATGTTAATTCTTCCTTTGCTTTCTGAATCATATTAGATTCTCCAAAGGAAAATATTCCTGAGGGAATAAAATTAAATGCTTTAGATTTTTTACTTTCCTACTGATGAGTGGTGGTTGTATTGTCATGTTGTTTGAGAAACAGATTGGTGTTAAAGAGTCTTTCTAAGCATGACTGGCTGTCTTATCTTGCTTGCCATTTGCCTTTAGTTAATTGAGTCATGAAATCTGCAACCAAGAATGGAATTAATTACCTGGACTATTTCCTTAATCTTTTTGAATTATTTCTAGTAAGGAAATTGCATTGTATGAGTACAATGCAAACTGCTAACTACGATAATAAATGTGTAGCTATCTCTAATAAATGTTTTTCAGTGATTCTATTGTCATAATAATTTTGACAATCAAAAAGTTAAACAAAATTAAGCTTATAAAATATTACCCAATTTTAGGTATTTTTCATTTTCTTTAAGTGAGAAATATGAATTGTATTCAATAAACTAAGCCATCTGGCATTGAAGCACTGTGACTCTTTAGCTGGCCTCTCAGTCTATTTATTCTATATATGCAATTACAGCAGGCAGAGGACCCAGGAAAAGCACTGCCCTGTATTGATTTGCAGGAAATAAAAAATTTGCATCACAATACAAATTCTGCCAGCACATGGAGGCAGGATCCTCTTTCCAGCTGTCATTACTATGTGAAATCAGCTAAGTCTTATCATTTGACTGTAGTTTTAGTGTATTTTCAATGAAAATATAAGGCAACCAGAATTTCCAATGAGAAAGTATTAGCTTTTCAGGCAGATTTGACGATGGCATTTCACTCACACTGCAGTTTGCTTTTTCATTTGGTGAGGTATATATCACACCCAAACTGGAAGCTAGCCTAAATACTTGTAAGTTGGTTTTGCCTGTCCTTAGTAGTGTTTCCAAAGCTCATACATATCATGATGACCTGCCTTTCTCTTCATTTACTCTATTAGGCATGGTCTGTTATGTAGAGCCAGGTAGGATTAATGGCTGTGAATGAACTAGGATGGAGATTATGAAATTCATCCTAGTGGTCTCTGAAACTACCTCTGCATCAGAATCTCTTGGTGGTATTACACAGTGGGAAATCTTAAAATTATTTTGCACAACCTCAGTCCTTGCTTATCTGCTTGGAAGCATTCAAACAGAAAGTGCAAATGGGGAACACAGGAGGTTTATTAGAGAAGTGAAGGCACCATATAAGAAGGGCTGTGAGGAGAAGGAAAAGGGTCACACACCAGGGGGAAGAGTGTCTGGAATGGGCGATTCCCAGGAATGGAAAGGTGGCCTGGGGCAAGGGGTTAGGCTTCAGAGATGGGGTCTGGAGCAGTCTGTTTCCAGGAAAGTCAAGTGGCACAGAGTGTTCCAAGTCTTAGAGTCCCTTTGGACACCTTCTTTATATGTATTCCATTTGGGTGACTTACTGCCCTTTTCATGTTGCACTTTAGTGATCTTGTGTTTCTCCACTCCCTTCCCATTAGGGAGGAGGTCAAAGTGAGCAAAGGCTCTGCAGGTGAACTTCAGGTAAGTCCCAGGCCGAGTCCTTCTCTGCTCCTTTCCCACAGGTGAGGGGGTCAAGGTGAGCAAGGCTCTGTATAAACTTCTGTTCCTACTGACCCCATATGCTTAAGTTTAGGTAGCTACCTAATAGTAGGATATGCAAGATATAGATTCCTAGGCCCACCCCCAAATCTATAGAATTGGAGCATTTGTTATGTGTGGGGAGGAGGGAGGTTGGAAAATGATACTTCTCCTCCAATTTTTTAGAGACTTCAGCTGTTCAGCCAGATTTGGGAACTGGGGTCTAGAATGAGGAATAGTACAAACACTGATGTACAAAATCAGAGTGGAAAAGCCAAGTGAAATGGCATAAGGATCAGAAGATGGAGAGAAATGCCATCAAAGTTAAGCATCACTCAGGATCCTGTGAAGCCTGTCCATCTGTGATCCCCTCTGTGTCTTATGGTTCCCTCTGTGTGTCTCTTAGCACACAGTGTTGAAATTATGTCTCTTGTTTATATTTCTTGTTCAAATTTGAGATTCATAAAGACAAATTCAATCTGAAGAATCCATCCTTGTATCTCCACTACCTGTTCATGGCAAAGATGAAACAAATGTTGTTAAATTGTTGAAGTGGAAGTCAAGAAAAAAGAGTGTGTTAGTAGTAGGATGGTTGGTTGCACGAAACTTATTTGAAAAAAGAAAAGAAGGGCTGGGGGTACAGTTCTGTGGTATAGCACTTGTCTGGCATATAAGGCCCTTCACTTGACCCCCAGCGCTGTAAAAAAAACAACAAAACAAACAAAAACAGGAAAGGGTAATTCAGTATAAAGTCTACAATAAACTCAACCCTGGGCCTCAGGTCAAGTCTCAAGCAAGAAGCTAAAGGCCATGACTTCCATTTCTGCTTCTCATGCACATTCTCTCTTTTATTTCTGAAAACCATATGACTCTGTATCTCTGGTCTTCATGGATTATATTTTGAAGTTCCCATCTCCTGCAGAGTGTAATTCTGTACAATCTAATTCTAAATCCCCAGGAGAGAGAATGGGACTGGCTCAACTTGGGTCCAGGATTCAAACCAGATCCAGTTGTCCATGACCAGTGAACAGGCACAAGTGAGAGAAATGGCTGCTAAAGACCACCCTATGAACTGGGGGACAGGGGCCCAGACCCCAGATGAAAGAGAACTAAGACACCCCTAGAATTATCTGTTGCAGTGAGGTAGAGCCAGATACATAATGTGAATAAGAGAATCTGAAGATGTGTCAGAGAAATTGGCACTGAAGTGCATGCAGACCATTTAAGCAGGCAGTGTTGCACGTACTTCTTCCTGGAGTTAGTGCTGCAGGGTGTGAAGGTGAGATCAATTTGGCTGTGTAGCCCTCAGATGTATTGTTATCAATTATATAACTATAGACATATTCCTTGCTCTCTCTATGCCTTTCTTTTTCATTTGTTTGTTTTTGGTATTGGGGATTGAACTCAGGGACAATTCTATCTCTGAACCATACCCCCGCCCTTTTTCATATTTTATTTTGAAACAGGGTCTCCTGAAGTTGTTGAAGCTAGCCTTGAACCTACAGTCCTCCTATCTCAGCCTCCCAAGTACTCGGCTTACAGGTGTGTACCACCGTGCCTGGTGTCTGTACCACATTTTTTTTTTTTTTTACATCTGTGAGGTTAAGAATAATATGCAACCTACATTTCTATAATAAGATCATTCTGACAAAGTAAACAAATAATGAATTTAGTACAATGCTTAACTCTTGCTGCTAAAATATGTTAAATATTATTGTTATTGTTATAATAATATCACCATATCTGATAGATCCTGATGTTCTTTATGAAGTTTATTTCTTTTTATGATAAAAATTCTGTGACTTACAAATATCTCAAGACTTGATTCACTGTGAAAGCTCCAGTTTCTTAACTCTAGCTGGATGCTGAACATTCACCTGAAGCTAAACTGGAGTACCACTGGAAGCATTTCAACCTCGAAAAGACTAAAGGCAAATTCATACTATTTTCCTTATAACCACTTTACAAATTCTTCTACTCACTAATGTTCCTGTTTTAATAGCATCAAACTTTAAACCTAGATAAGAAATCAGAATGATTGAAAATTACAATTTCCAGAAGAGCTAGAGTCACATGATTGAGGGCCATCTTTGACTTTTCTCTTTCATGCCCTAAGTCTTACCATTATTTTCATATAATTAGAGGACTAATAAGAAGCATTTATAGGTGCTTACTAAGTGTTAGACACTATTCTAAGAACTTTTTCAGGTGTTAATTAATTTAATTTTCATAACAACTATATGAGATAGACACTCTTATTATTCCTATTCACAAATATGGGAACCAAGACTTGAGAAATGAACTGACCTGTCTGGGATCCCTTGCTACTAGTTAGCAGCAGTAAGCAGGCATTCCAACTTCAGAATACTGACTCCTGTTCCTCGATCCACACTGCCTCTCTTGGAGAACTTGAATCTTTCTATTACTCACCACAACTTGCATAGTGACTCGCAGTGCTTCATACCTCTATTACTGCACTCGATTCCTAGTTAGTGTCTTTGGCTTTGCTCATTGTAATATGACTTGCATATTGCTGTGGGGTTGCTCTTAAACACTCCTTCTACTATGTCATTACTTTGTTTAAGGTTCTTCTATGGCTCCCTGTGGCCTATGATGTATGAGATAAATTCCATCCCTGGCTTTTAGGCTTTATGTAATGTAGCTCTACACTATCTATTCAGCTTTATTTTGTCATCTTCCTCTCCCATTATCCATCCTTCTAGTCAGGCTTATCTTTGCACCACCCCCACAAACATGCTATTCACTGCTGCCTCTGTGACTTTATTCATTTTTATAGATATAAACTACTGGTCTATCTAAAAATATTGTGGCTCTATGAACCTTTCCTTACTGATCTCAATAGAATATGACATTTTATTGCCTAGGACTTTCATAACACTCTTTGTGCCCATCTTATGATATCCTATTCTGCCTTATAGTTTTTTGTGTAATTTTCTCATTTCTCTCTTTGGTGAAGACAGAATGTATACTTCACTAATCTTTAGATTCCCAGCAGTATCTCTTTTCAGGGATGCTCATAAAAGGTGGTCAATAAATAGTTACAATAAATATAATGGAATTCTAGTTTCATTCACCTAGAATGCTTCTCCTTTCCCTTTCATTTTGTCTCAGTCTTTTTAAAAAAAACTTCACTCTTGAATGAAGCTCTCTTGATAGCTCTAGTCTTTGATAAAATGTACTTTCTCATAAGTCTTATAAAAGTTATAACAAAATACTTTAGGCTAGGTAACTTACACATGACAAAAGTTTATTTCTCATGGTTCTAGAGTCTGGGAAGTCCAAAATCAAGACTCTGGAAGATTTGGTATCTGGAAAGGGCTGCTGTGCTTCCTAGATGATGCTTTCTTGCTGTCTTCACATGGTGGAAGGTGGTAAAAAGGGAGGAAGGCTGTGTACTACATTGCAGAAAAGATGGCTTTCTAAAGGCCAGGTGGCACAATTGCTAAACAATGGAACCAGCCAAGATGTTCATCAACAGATGAATGGATTACAAAACCATGGGTTATGTACACAATGGAATTTTACTCAGCTATAAAGAAGAACAAAATCATGTCATTTGCAGGGAAATGGATGGAACTGGAAAACATTATGCTAAGTGAGATTAGTCAGTCACAAAAAGTAAAAAATTGTGTGCTCTCTCTAATATGAGGATGCTAGGGAGAAAATGGGGCATAAGAGGGACTCCAGAAGAAGAGAAACATTAGATGAGCAAAGAAATTGACTTAATTGAAGGTGATGTGTGGCGAAGCGGCGGGGAACACCCTAATGCATATGATATACTTTCACAAACATATCAAAGTCAATCACTAAACTGAACCTGAGAAGGAGGGAGGGTGAGGGAGTGGGACAGGAATTGGGGAAGGGTTAAATGAGAAATGTGTGCATGTGTGCCTTTACCAGCTTGTAACTAACAAAGTTATATGATTACAATACACCAATTAAAAATAATAATCAAATAAAACAAATAAAGGCCTGGTGGCTCTCGGAAACCTTTTTTGAGGGCATTACTTCTCTTCAGGAGGGTGACGTGATGCACTCATGGGTTAATCACTTCCCAACAGTCACATTCTTTTTTTTTTTTTTTTGCGGTACTAAGGATTGAACTCAGGGGCGTTCTACCTCCGAGCTATACCCCCAGCCCTATTTTTTATTCTTTTATTTTGAAACCGGGTCTCACTAAGTTGCGGAGTGCCTCACTAGGTAGCTGAGGCTGGCCGCGAACCTGGATCCTCCGGTCTCAGCCTCCCGAATGCTGGGATTACAAGCGTGCGCCACCACGCCCAGCTTCAGTCACATTCTTACTGCTATCACACCGGAGATTATGAACATGAATTTTGGAGGAACACAAACATTCAGACCAAAGCACCACACAATTTAGTATTTGTTAATTGTTTTACATAGCATATTCTTCATTCAAGTGTTGCTGCACATAATCTGGTATGTAAATATTCTCAAGAAATATTTCTTGACTGAATCAATATGTCAGTCTTACTAACCAATTGTAAGTTCTCTAAGATAGGGACCATACCTTATGCATCTTCTTTATCTCTTCAGTACTCTCAACATATGATATTCACTGACTGACTCTTGGATTTATTTCCATTGCAAATCTTTCTTTTACTGTTGTATCCTTAGTGTGATTACAATGAAGAGGCCTCTGAGTTCTCTGGCTTAATTTCCCTAGTTAGTATAAGCAAGATCAGGTTGCTGACACACAGAGGCCTTTCTTGAAATTCCTTTTAACATTTTTAGGACAAGGCTTTCTCTCTCTCTCTCTCTCTCTCTCTCTCTCTCTCTCTCTCTCTCTCTCTCTCTCTCTCCTTTACAAAGATATTTGATTACAATGCATCAATAATAATAATAATAATAATAATAATAATAATATCAGGTTTTCTCACAGGGACAAATCTTTCAAGGAAGAGAAAGGAGTGCTTGCCCAGGAAGAGCCAGAATTAGTATGCCAATTGTAGACTTTGGCCAGGAATGGCTGGCTGTACAGTGCTTATTACATATTACATGTGGAAAGAAAAAGTCAACTCATATGTACATTTTACTGTGAAAAATGACAGTGATAAATCACAATCATGATGTAGCAGTCAATGACAAAGACATCTTCCCAAATGGCATGAAGTCTGCCAATAGAAAAATCAATTTAAAAATAACAACTAATATAAAAATATTTTTATATATCATACAGCCAAGAGGTAGAGACCAACAGTGACTAGCATGTGAACTTATTAAAAGAAAGCCTAATCTACTGATTTCTAAGAGTCAAAGAAGAGCTGGGAGTTTTGCTTCTAGCTGGAAAGAGGAAGAAGGATTGACAGCTATAACAAAGATATACCTTGTGTTCCACTGGCCAAAGAAGGAGTACAGCATTGCACCATGCAGTAGGCCAGCCATGACACAGAGCTTTCTTTATTGACACTTTATATTTATTTACTTGCCATCTCACTGGCTTCAATGCTTAAAAGTTTCTTTGTTTTAGATGCAGGTGATTTGAAGATGAATGGCACGAATTTCAAGGGACCTGTTGTCGACAGGTAAGCAATTTATTTCTTGTGAATTTTTTTTTAATAACAGAAAGCTAACTTTAGGGGTACCATTTTCTGTTCAATGGAGAGTTGTGTCTATTTTGAGATGGAAATGACTTATTTCTGCCTAAATGCCACCTTGTTTACAAAAGGAAAACACAAATAATAAATCTTTCCAAGAATCATGAATATCCTTTCCTCTTCAGCAAATGAACTGCTTTAAGTTATTAGACTGAAAGTTTGTATTTCTCAAAAGAAGAAGCCAAAAAAATGCCTCATGAGTTTTAACCACTTTGTGGAGAAAGGAACATTTTCAAATAGTTGTTTTATGCACATGTTTACTCTGTGACTTACCGCAGCAAATGCAGAGTTGCTATGCCAACTCTTCCTTGCCAGATATTTGTGCCAAAAGCAGAGTGCTTTCTTAAAGACTGTCATTCACCAAAGTATCATGTATACTTCAGGGTGCTTTAAAATGTTGTAGGAAAGCCAGGCATGGTGGTACATGCCTGTAATCTTAGTACTTGGGAGACTGAGACAGGAGGATCACAGGTTCAAGGCCAGCCTTAGCAATTTAGTGAGGCCCTCAACAACTTAGCAAGACCTTATTTCAAAATAAAAAAAATAAAATAGGGCATAGGATGTAACTCAGAGATAGAATGCTCCTGGGTTTAATCCCTGGTACAAAAAAAAAAAAATTAAAATGTCCTAGGGTAAGAAATGTCTCCTTGTCTCAGTTGGTATCCCCCCTAAGATTGTATGGTATTTTAAAATTAGCCAATTCATAATCCTCTTATTATTTATTTTACCCTCTGTTCTCAGGCTTTCTGCTAATAAAAAAAAGGGGAGTAGTGGGGTAGAATGGCTAAATATGAAGAGAAGATTTTGCTGCTGGTAGCCGTTTTTGCTTAGCTTTGATTTTGATTTTTGGCAGTTGTATGTCATAATAAACTGTGATGTGAGATAATGATCAGCATCCTCATTTGCACTTGCCAGTCATTAGTATGTACATGAGTGTTTACTGTTATGTCCCTGTGATATCCTAGCTTTAGACAGATGTATGCTCAGTTTATCCTAATTCTGTAAAAAGCCAAGTTACTTGTTTTGGGTTACTCATTCAAAGGTACATTTAGAATAAAGGTGCTTTCTTTAGAATGAGTCTGAAATTGCTCTTATTCTCTCCATGGTAACACCATGAATACATTTTGTGATCCAGCACACAAACACCCTTGTTCAGTGTGGTGGTTGCTGTTATTGTAGTTGCATTCATTTTTCAATAATTTGTGAGAATTGAATGTAGCTTTTGGTCCTCTGGGGACCCTTAGATATAAGTGAGATTCAAAAGTAATAATAATCACAATAAATAAGCTGCCACATTTGGACAGAGGAAGCAGATTACAGGTGTGCCTTTCTTAGCTATGGTGAAGATGGCAGAGTTAAGCCTAGCTGGTTTTATGTAGAGAAGAAGGTGAGATCTCCCTGTTTTCAGTTTTTTCATGTGTAGCATAGTTTTGGTCTACAGTGGACCACAGGTACTACACTGTTCCCATAAGATTGTAATGTTGTGAAAAGTTCCTATTACCTGGAAATGTTACCTAGTAGTCAGCATAATATCCTAGTGCAAATCATTACTCTTCTGTTTGTGATGATGCTGGTGTGCACAGACCTGTTTAGATATGCTTAAACACACAAATACTACTGTGTTAAAATTGCCTACAGTATTCAGCACAATAATAGTCTATACAAGTTTATAACTTAGGAGCAATAGGATAAACCATATGTGTATCACATAGACTACATTAAGGTTTGCATAAGTATATTCACTCTATGATATTCATGCAATGCAGAAATTGCCTAATGACATGTTTCTCAGAACAGATTATGTTAAGCAGCATATGACTCTATTAGGTATTTAATAATGGAACTGGTAGTCCAGGTAAAGTCTAGATAACTGTGATGATCACTGGGAGGAAAATATTCTTACTGGGACCTTTCAGGATGCCCCAGGCATCACAAAGACCTTCAAAGGTGACATGGTCATTCTGTGGCATGCCTCCCCCACCCTCCAATCCAAGAATGAAGGAAAGTAGTAAAACCACAGGTGCATGACTATAAGAAGACACAGTGAGCCCATTGCAACTTTTTCAGGCAGCAGATCTCTATACAGCCCTTACTGAGAAAATAATTGGGACACTTAAATAACAAATAAGAGGGGTTGCCATGTTGCTCAGTGATGGAGTGCTTACCCAGCATGCTGAGGCCCTGTGTCAAAACAATAAAACAAGGAACCAGTGAGAAATGCCCAGTTCTTTGCATCATCTCTCTTAGTAAGGCCAGCATTAAGAACACCTTGAGCTTGTATCGTGCCCCTCTCCTGAGTCTTATCAGCTGCTCTGCAGACCCTTACAGTACTCTGCTTGTCATTCTACCATGTTCTGCTCACCTCTCTCAGGTCACAAGGACAGCATTTCAGTTCCAGTCATTGCTGTTTCATATGTTTCTATCCACTAAAAATTGGGTGTATGAGAGCTGTTAGCCAAAAAGCTGTTGGTGATAGATTACGGTTGTTTTCAGCCTCTTTTGGAGAAGTGGGTCTCCAGGCCCACATATTGTTTTCTGTATCTGACAGAATCAAGAAAAGGTGAATTAGTGCAGGATTGTGTTGTAAAAGTGAAAGGGGTGTTCAGCTCTATTCTTGGCAGCATATTAGAGGGTAGAAATGAATACACAGAGAAAACTTAGAAATAACAGCTCTCTTATAAATGATAGATGGGAAATTATCCTTGTAATTTAGAACTAAGAAAAATCTTCATTTAGTGGGATTGATACATTCTTCTGCTTGGTAAGAAAAAAAACTGTAATCTACTGATTATTTTTTGTACTGGCTTATAGAAAGCCCACAGCTACATTTAATTCAATGCCAGAAACTGTATTAGCCTTTCATCCACGACTCTCTTTTCAAGACTTTGAATTTCTAATTCTGTTTTAATAATTCTATTGCATCCAGGTGCTTTAAGTCTTTTCATTTAAGACTGCTTTTGGAAAGAGGCAACAGATAGTTAAAGAGGAAACATAGAAATGAAAGCCTTGCATGTTACCCAACTGCCTTTTGTTCCTTTATAGACAAAACAGACGAAGAACATAGTATTCTAGTCAAATGGTAGGGTTCACAATACTGAAAATAACTATATTATGGTTGAAGGTGAAAAAATTAACTGAAATTTAGTAAGATGCATTTATCTTTACCTGAAGCATCAAAAAGGTGATGAGCTCACCGCATAAAAATGTTCAAGGAGAGGCATTATTGGGGATGTTGTAGCGGGGATTCATTCACACAAAGGAGATGGATTAAATGACCTCTAAGTCCTTTCCAGTCCTGAGATTCAGTAGCTCTGATTCAATTCTGAATGCCCACCTGCAGAAGGACAAGTTCAGCTTCAGGCCTAAATGATAAGCACATAAAGCATTGTGTTGACTCTCACTGCACATCCCTGGGAATTCTCAGTGCTGTTTTCAAGTAGATATCTCAAATTACTATGATAACACAGTGCTGCCTTTTAACTTTATGCAATTCTCTTTTTTTACTTCTTGTTGGAATAATTGGTATGCTTCTCCCTGTAAGGGGACTTCAGTGTCTAAGAATGAGGTTCATTACTATAGAAAAATATGAAGAAAAGGCTATAAAAAGAAAAAACACACAAAATTCAAGAAGGAAAAAGTAGGTCCATGTTGTAAAAATGCCCAAATGAGATTGCAAACCATTTTCATTTGAGAAATAGTTTGAAGTAAAAAGCCTAGATCTATAGCACTTCCCTTAAAAACTTTTTCTCAAAGTTTCAAAATGCAAAAGGAAATGGAGATAAAACTAAACAAATGCCCTGAACGGCTAATTCTTCAGAATGTGAATGTGAATTGAAGATGTGCTCTAAACTTGGCATTTATAGTCCTCATTCAGAAGGGAGCAAATGGCCTAATGTGATCAATTATTCATCAGTGTGACTCTTTTCCACAGGAAGATGTTGGCTAACATGCTTCTTTAATATTCCTAGTCTGTCCCTTTTATTCCCTATATGGGAGGGTTTTTTTTGTTTGTTTGTGTTTGCACTTTAAAATGTCATTACTGACAATTTTTTCCTGATGATGAAGATAACCAACCTCAAAACTTCACAAATACCTTTTAGTAAAGGGATTTAAAGATAAGTATTTTTAACTGTGCTTCAGCCATGACAGGTACTGTGCTAGGCACTAGGATACAAACATGAACCACACTAAGTTTCTGCCCCATGGTGCTTATAGTCTAGCAGGAGAAGCAGATAAGAGAGGGCTTAATATGGTGAGTGCAATTAACAGAATTACTGACAGGGGCTCTGGAGACAGAGTGTGGGGGGGGTATGCTAAAAGTTCAGAGGGGAGGTGACCTTGTGCTGTCCTTGAAGACATTCCAGGAAGTGTCAACAACACATCAAAGAACAGAGACTTGAAACACTTGTCGTGGACATGATTTGGTGTGAGCACAGCATCCAATATGCCCATGTGTATATGTGTGTGTGTGTGTGTGTGTGTGTGTGTGTGTGTGTGTGTGTGTGTGTGTGTTGTGTATACTTGGGGCATAAGGATCAGTCAATGCTGAGGTGGAAAGAAACCATGCGGGAGAGTAAGAACCAACAAAACCACCAAGGGTTTGTATAACATCAACATATTTGATACTTTATTTTACAGACCCTGAGGAGAAACTGAAGAATTTTTAACTAAGAAACTGAACCACATTTGCATTTTAAAGTTAAAACTTTTGCTTAGCAAGCACTTAGACCACACTCCTCTGTACAAGCTCCTTTGCGAGGCACCAGGGATGCAGGCCTCCTAGATTCTATCCAAAGCTTCAAAATGAGTCCTTGTCCTGTTGTGTATGTTTGTGTTGGGGGAGGAAAAGTGTTGCAGTTGAATCAGAGACTGCAAGGCAGTGAGGTAAACACTATGCAGAGGTGCAGGGTGCAGTGGAGAGCCGAAGGAGAGACTGGATTCTATGGGAAGGAGGGGATGTCATGAAGCGTAACTCTTGAGGGGCAGTGAAGGCCTGTAACAGTTTTGCTTCATGTAGTAAAGGGCTAGGATTAATCCAGAGAGAGCCAGATGTGTCAAGGAAGCAGGGTCAGGTTGGGAGGTAAAATGCCTTAAGTGGCAAAAGCCAGAGAGTGAGGAGCACTGGAGCATAAGGTAAGGAGTCTGAACTTCAGACAACATGAAAGGAATGGTGAGCATCTGACTGTTTTTAGTCAGGAGAGTTATTGGTTAGATGTACTTCAGTTGTTGATATGCTATTTCTCTTCCTTCCCTTTGCATTCTTTCCAGTATAGAAGTATTCTCTGCCATTTTACTCAGACTTATGCTGAGTAAGGGCACCGGTAACTTCTGTCTTGCCAGTGCAGTGAGCAATGCCTTTTGCCATACTTAACCTTAGATCAGCATCTGACCCAAGGGAGCCCTGGCCACAGGCTTGGCCACTCTTCTCTTGCTATGGCCTACTTTTAGGTAATCTGATCTAAGCCAATGACTTTAAGTATTTTGTATACGTCAGTGACTCCAAAACCTATAATCTCTATCAATGACCTTTCAATTGACCTTGCATTTCTGTATCCAACTGACTATTTGACATCTCCACTTAGATTAATAAAATTTTCAAACTTATTTGCTCAAATAGAAATCTTGATTTCTACTCCCACCCCAAAGCTCTAACAGTTCCACC
>PVLC010031548.1:5872-18836 GCA_004027655.1 Graphiurus murinus
TACTGGGGATTGAACTCAGGGGCATTCTACCTCCGAGCTATACCCCCAGCCCTATTTTTTTTATTCTTTATTTTGAAACCGAGTCTCACTAAGTTGCGGAGTGCCTCACTAGATAGCTGAGGCTGGCCGCGAACCCGGATCCTCCAGTCTCAGCCTCCCGAATGCTGGGATTACAAGCGTGCGCCACCACGCCCGGCTCCTATTTTATTTTTTTATTTTGAAAGAGCGTCTCACTAACTTGCTGAGATTGGCCTCAAGCCTGCTGTCTTCCTGCCTCAGCCTCCCAAGCTCTGGGATTCCAGGCGGGAGCCACCATGCTCGGCTTATTTTTCTTGTTCTTCAAGAACATCCTCTAGAATTCCCTTAGGTGAGGCTCTATTAGTTGTAAATGCTCCCAATTTTTATCTGAAAGGGTATATGTCTTAGTCCATTTTATGTTGTTAAAACAAACAAACAAACAAACAAACAAAAAAAAAACTTATCTTTCATGGTCCTGGAAGCTAGGACGTCCAAATTCAAGGTGCCAGAATCTGGTAAGGGCCGTCTTCTTGCTTCATCATAACATGGCAGAGGGCATCACATGGTGAGGGCCAGGCCCCAGGAGCATGCAAGCACCTGTCTCTCTTCCTCTGACACCACGGACCCCACCCGCATGGCTTCATCTAACCCTACTGACTTCCCAAAGGCTCCAGCTCCAAATACCACCAACATAGGAATTTGGAGACTGTTTCCAATACATCGATTTTTTTTTTTTTTTTTTTTTTTTTTTTTGTGGGGGAGGCACACATTCAAACCATAGCAATATCTTTTCCAGCGTACTCTTGAAAGATATTTAAGGTTGACAGTTACTTTCTCAGCGCTTTGAGATGCTATTTGGTTGTCTTCTGGCTTCCATTGTTGATTTCTTTTTTTTTTTTTTTTTTTTTGCAGTACTGGGGGTGGAACTCAGGGGCATTCTACCTCTGAGCTATATCCCAAGGCCTATTTTTTATTCTGAAACAGGGTCTCACTAAGTTGCGGAGTGCTTTACTAGGTAGCTGAGGCTGGCTGCAACCCCGGATCCTCCGGTCTCAGCCTCCCAAATGCTGGGATTACAAGTGTGCGCCACCACGCCTGGCTCCATTGTTGATTTTGAGAAGCTAACTGCCAGTCTACTCCACAGTTCACCCATCTTCTCCCTAGTATTCAGCAATTTTGCTCCCATAAGTATTGAGTTTGAATTTCTTTTTATTTATCATGCTTGGCTTGGGGAGGAGGCTCTTCCAAGGTCTAAGGAAAGGGTTTTTCATCAGTTCTGGAAATATTCCATTTCCCTCTGGAACCCTAAACATATCCAAGTCCTTGCCCCATCCCCTGTGTCTCTGCACCTCTGTTTCATATTTTCCATCTCTTCTTCCAGTGGGTAAGTTCTGGGCAAATTCTTCAGTTCAGTTGGACAGCTCCCTTCAGCTATAGTAATCTACTATTTAATCTATTGAGATTCTAGTTTCACAAATTATGTTTTTTATTTATATGAGTACTACCTAATGTTTTCCCCAAATCTCTCTGGTAATTTTTTTTTTTTTTTTTTTTGGTGGTACTGGGAAATGGAACCCCAGGGGCATTCTACCTCTGGGCTATACCCTCAGACCTATTTTATATTTTATTTGGAAACAGGGTCTCACTAAGTTACAGGGAGCCTCACTAAGTTGCTGAAGCTGGCTTAGAACCTGTGATCCTCCTGTCTCAGCCTCCCAAGTACTGGGATTACAAGCATGCGCCACCACACCCAGCCCTCTCTGGTCATTTTTAATAGTCTCTTGTTCCTTATCTATACCTTCAATTACTGACATCTGTTTCTTTAAGCATATGAAACACCCTTATTTTGTATTGCATATATCATAATCCTATTATCTAAAAATTTTGAAGTTCTTAGTCTATTGTAAAGTGCTTTGTGTTGTGACACTCTCACTTAAAGTGCTTTGTCCTAGCCAGGCGTGGTGGCGCACGCTTGTAATCCCAGTACTTGAGAGGCTGAGACTGGAGGATCCGGGTTCGAGGCCAGCCTCAGCTACTTAGTGAGGCCCTCCACAACTGAGTTAGACCATGTTTCAGAATAAAGAATAAAAAATAGGACTGGAGGTTTGCTTGGAGGTAGAATGCCCCTAGGTTTAATCCCCAGTACGGGGAAAAAAGAGTGCTTTGTCCTATGTTTTATTTCCCATGTGAGCTCATGTTCCTTGAAACTTTTTCTGTGGGAATTCTTGGAGGCCTGAGTTTAAGGTGAATTACTCCAGAGAGGGTTTTCACCATCTGTTCCTGCCAAGGGCCTACAGTACTGCTGTCTACTTTAAATTCTTATGTTGTTGGCTTTTTGTTCTTTTCTTTCTTTTTTGTCCCCGGGGACTGAATCCAGGGACATTTTATCTCTGAGCTACACCCCCAGTCCTTTTTATTTTTTATTCTGAAACAGAGTTTTGCTAAGTTACCGAGACTGGCCTCAAATCTGCAATCCTCCTGTCCCAGCCTCTCAAGTACTGGGATTACAGGTGTGTGTCACCGCACCGGGCATATTGCTATTTGTTGGTGGTGGTCTTGCTGTTGTGACACGCCTGCCGGACATCCCCGCTTCCAAACTGTTCCTGGGCCCGTGTGTGGTCACTTGAGTCAGTGCTGAGCCAGGCAAGCTCCCTGTCATCGGCCTGTGAGGAGTTTTCCTTCTGTGTCCATCAGAATCCTTACAGCCATAATCTACATATCTGACCACATAACTAAGAGGAAAGAAGATTTATTTTCTTACGGTTCCAGGCTCAGTCCATGAGAGGCGGGGGACCGCAGATCTCGGGACATGGTGATGGAAGGCGAGGGAAAGCACGTGGGCTGTGCTCTTTACAACATGGAGGACAGAAGCAAGAGGAGAGGTGGGGAAGAACCCTTTATGTAATCCCCAAGGCCACACCCCCAGGGACCCCCTCCCCCCAGCTACACCCTACCTGACTGGTCCCACCCAGGTCAATCCATTACAATAGACTTATCCACTTCTGGGATTACAACCCTCGAGACTCAATTACATCAGCTCCAAACATTAAGTGAGCTCTTTACGGAACATTTTATATCTATTTATAACACCTTACAAGTTCACCAACTGTGGATATTAAGTTTGGGGACTCTTGGCTCTAGGCAGAGGGCTTCCATTTTGTTCTTTGCTTTGTTCAGGCTCCCTGTGAGATCCAGGCCCTTTTTGCTCTAAAACTCTTGGCCTCTTGGAATCAGCAGATGCCTCCGGGCAACCTCTGTTCCTGCTGCTTTGGACTCGGCTTTGTTGTTTTGACCTCTGGTGATTTATCTCGGTCGCTTATCACCTCTCCTGTGCATTTAAAAAATGGCTTAAGCTGGACAGGGTGGCCCACGCCTGTAATCTCAATACTTGGAAAACTGAGACAAGAAGGATCGTGTGTTTGAGACCAGCCTCAGCAATTTAGCAAGACCCTCTGCAACTTAGTGAGACCCTACTGAGGTAGGACACCCAGTCAGAGCCTTGAAATATTGTTAGGAGTTTAGACCCAAGATGGGCGAAAGTAAAAGTTCCCCAACCCCTCCCCCTAGCTGCCCGAAAGCAAGTGAGCAGACACTTCCAAAAGATAAGGGAGCTGTTTCTTAGGCAACCCAGAGTCATGATCCAGGAGCTCTCCCTAATGTAAACAAGAGAAAGCCAGTTAAGACTAGAGAGAGCTGGGGGATGCTATGTAACTTAGGTGTCTTGTTTAGGCTAGGTATAATAAATCTAAAGGTTACCCCTCCCCTCTCCAAAGTGGCAGACCAGAATATAAGAATCATGTGAGCCCTTTGTTTGAGGCTCAGATCCGTGAGTTTGTCAAGTGAGCCATTACCAGTAAATAAAGGAGCCTGTCTCTGATTTGGCCTCTGGAAATCCTGTCTCGGGAGCCAGGGGGAACTGAGGAGGGGGAAACTGAGTCTCCTGTAACACTATTTCAAAATAAAATAGGGCCGGGTGTGGTGGTGCATGCTTGTAATCCCAGCATTTGGGAGGCTGAGACTGGAGGATCCAGGTTCGTGGCCAGCCTCAGCTACTTAGTGAGGCACTCTGCAACTTAGTGAGACCCTGTTTCAAAATAAAGAAGAAAAAATAGGACTGGGGGTATAGATCGGAGGTAGAATGCCCCCGAGTTTAATCCTCAGTACTGCCAAAAAAAATAAAATAAAATAGGGTTGGGGGTGTACATCAGAGGCAGAATGCCCATGGGTTCAACCCCCAGTACCACTAAACAAATAAATTGTTGAGAAGATTTTTTTTCTGATGTGTGTGTGTGTGTGTGTGTGTGTGTGTGTGTGTGTGTGTGTGTGTTATCGGGAGAATTTCTTGGCATAAGCTGTCATCCATATGATCAGAAATGAAAGTTGGGCCATCCTCCCTGGCCCATTTCAATCATGCCTCTCTCAGGCCCGGAGACCCGGCGCTGCATTCATCTCCACCGGGCCTGTGGCTTGGTGTCTAGTGTTTGTGAACTGCAGGCTCCCTGTAGACAGGGAGGTGGTGTTCTCTCTTCTCCTCTCCTGGAGTCCAGTCCAGAGCTCTACACGTCCAAGTCTGCGGTAATGAGTGGAATGGAATCCAGGAGCTGGACCTGCCCGGGCGCCAGCCTGTGCTGCCAGCGACTCTCCACTAGAGGGCAGGCTCTGCTGGGGCCGTGCAGCCCCCTTTCCCCCACAGGGCTGGGCAGGGGTGGGAGGGGCCTGGCTCCCAGTAGCTCCCAAACCTGCCAGGTCAACGAATGCCTCAGCTGGGCTCCAGGGGGAGAAGAATTCCTCACCATCCCACAGGTGAAGAAATGAAGGCAAGCAAGGACGCAGGAAGTGGAAGGCCAAAGAGGTGGCCCTGAGATGGCTGGGGACAGAGCAGGGCTGGGCTTGGGAACCAGCCCCTCTCTGGGCTTCAGGGTTCTGCTTGGACAACCAAATTATCTCTGCCTTTACTCACTCAATGTGCATCTATTCAGCACCTACTGCATGCTCCACAGACAGTACGGGGTGAATTAGACACACGTGGCCCCTGCCTCCTTCCTAGGGCGTCTGTCGGCTGCTGTGCACTGGTCAACCCAGCATTTCCTGGGCAGCTCCTGGCCTCCCTCCTCTAGCCCTCTGCTCCTGCTGTCCCCTGATGCACACAGGCCTACCCCATCGCTGCATGTTGAGTTCTGCTCCCCCTGCAGCCCAACTCCCGTGCCCGACTCCCACTGAGGCACCCCAGCCTGTGTCCCAAGGTTCATCTCGGGAGGCAGCTCCCACCTGGGCCTGGGCTCTCCCCTCTGCGGAGGGAGGTGGGAGACGACCTTCTCTCAGACCCTTTGCATTCTGCATCGGGATCACACCCTCCTGCTTTGCAGCCACCACGGCCCCCAAGGACCAGGTAAACCTTGGGGTTGAATCCACGGGAGCCGGATTCCGTGGTGTGGGCCCTCACCCTTCCAGCAGGTGTGGGATTCAGCACTGCTCTGCTCTCTGTGCAGGTGACCTCTAATGCCTACCAGGAATGCATGAGGCACGGCCCCTTCATGTCCCCTCTCCTTCCCGCGAAGACCCTTGGGAAGCGTGTGCTGGGCGTGTGCCCGTGCTGCACTCCGTGACTGTCGGGGTTCAGGTGGGTTTGGTGGGCTCACCTCACGGCAGGCAGCTGGGGCTCCCCCACCAGCCCCTGCAACACCAGCCTGGCTTCCTGGAGACCAAAACCACAAGCAGAACGGAGAGGCGGAGAGGAGTGAGACTCACAGCTGGGTTGGGTCGCCTGCCTGTAGGAGGGAGCGGCAGAGAGCGACAGAGAGGGCAGAGAGGGCAGCGCGTGCGAGTCGGGCACAGTGGCAGACCCGGGCCCGGCCCCGGCCGCAGCATGGTGCGCCCCACCAGCCGGCACGTGTAGCAGTCAGAGACGGCTCCAGACATGTGGCCCCTCTTTGGGATCGCTGGACTGCTGACGGCAGTGCTCTCAGGTATCAGACTTGTCGGATGGGAGGACCTGGGTCCTCCCCTCGTGGCCCCTTCCTAGAAGCTTTTAGCTAAGACTAGAGAGGGGCTCCAGAGGCCCCACTATGATGGCAGCCCTGCAGCCTCTCGAGGGGCTGGACCGTGGCTGGCAGCGCTCCTGTCCTAAGAGGCCTCCTGGGGCTGAGATGATACTTCGTGTCCCCCCCCCCGCCCCCTGCCCCCTGCTGCTTATAGGCTTGGTGGGAGTCCCCTTCCTTATTTTTTCCAACTCTCAGGAAGGAACCTCACCTTCCAGAGAGGCAGGAATATGGTAATCACCTTGGCAATGCCAAAGCTAAGACTCGGAGTGGCCATGGACCGTGCTCACCAGGTGCTTGCTGGGTCCTGCTGATGGCAGAATCCACACTGGAAGAACTGGGCATGGCTGGGCAGGGTGAGGTGCAAAGTTCTGCCCCGTTGGGCTCTCACACTCGGGGTGGCAGACCATCATGGAATCCGAACTCTGAGCTCGGGGATCAGGCCCATGTTTGTGTGAGGGAGACTCAGGAAAGCCTGGCCGGTGGGGGCATCCAGCATGCGGGGAGCTCTGGGGGGGTCTCTTCTTTCTGTTTTGATCTGCGGGCATGGGCTCTGAGCCCCCCAGTCTCATGCTGGCTCAGGAAAGGCTCTGTTGTTCTAAGAGTGGGAATTTGTGGGTCTTCGGCCTGCTGGGGTGGGGCCGCAGCTGGGCTGAGAGCAGACGATGTGTAGGCCCTCCCGAGCTCCTCCACCAGGGCCGCCTCCTCTGCCCTTCTCAGGAGGCTCGGGCCTCCATCTGGGACTTCACAACACTCTTTCCACAGCCTCCCAGGAGGCTGGGCCAGTGGGCCGAGGGAACAGGCCTCGAACAGTGCCTGAAGGGGAGATGGGCCCCCAGGGGCCTGGGAGAGCTCAGGGCGGTCAAAGGAAGGGGCCCTTGGAGTGGGCCTCCCACTTTTCTGTGTTTGTCTTACCCTGATGACTCCTGCCCCACCCACCATGTTCTCGGCACCCTGATCCTTCATGTTCTTGAAACAGTGTTGACGCTCGGTCCCCTCACTTTCTGTTACTACAGCAAGTTTAGTTTTGAAAGGAAACTGCACGTCACCGTGGTAAATGGAAAGCAGATGTCATTTGCCATAAATACAAGGGAAAGGGAAGCGTAAAACTGAATGGTAGCGCCAACCCGATTCCTGGGTTGGGAGTAGTGGTGTATGCCTGTAATTCCCAGCGACTCGGGAGGCTGAGGCGGGAGGATCACAGGTCGGAGGCCAGCCTGGGTAACATAGGAAGACCCTGTTTCAAAATAGACAAGGGAGCTGGGGATGTAGCTCAGTGATAAAGCATCCCTGGGTTCAATCCCCAGTACCAGAAAACCAAACAAAACAGAAAACAACAATAGAAAAACCACAATTTCTGTTACCTTCTCGCCCAAAGTTGAAAAGGCGCCAAGACCCTTGTGCCCGAAGCCGGGGCCCACGCTCCTTGCTAGAGAGGAGATGAGGGCGGCGATAAGGACACCCTGGCCCCAACTTGTCGTTTTTCTTCTGGACTTTTCAGAAGGACCCAAGGTTCTGAGCAGGAAAGACGGGTGATTTAATGGCGTTCAGGGCTGTTTCCTGGAACTTGGTCAAGGTCATCCACAGTCTGTGTCCTCCTGTTGAGAAACATGGCCGGCAGGAAGGAGTTTCCGGGCAAAAGGAAAACTGCACCCCAAGGCAGTCTCACGCCTTCCCTCCAGGGCTGATGAGAGGGAGGCTGAGCTGCTGGTGCTTGGGCCTGTCTGAGCACCCCTTCATCTTCCCCCTGACCCAGATCCGCTCAGGGGAGGGCTGTGTTGAGCCAGCCATGTTGGAGGAAACGGTTAGGGCTTCTGAGGAGAGAAAGAAAAGGACAGAAAGAAAAATGGTGGAGAAGAGGGAGGAAAAGGCCTAGGAGGAGCCGGGCGTGGTGGCGCACACTTGTAATCCCAGCATTTGGGAGGCTGAGACTGGAAGATCCGGGTTCTCTCGGCCAGCCTCAGCTATTTAGTGAGTCCCTCCGCAACTTAGTGAGACCCTGTTTCAAAATAAAGAATAAAAGAATAAAATAGGACTGGGGATGTAGGTCAGATGTAGAATGCCCTTGGGTTCCATCTCTAGTACCACACAAAAAAAAAAAAAAAAAAGAAAGAAAGAAAAAGAAAAGAAAAGAAAAGGGAGTTCTAGGACTTTGGACACAAGAGCTGCATCCCAAACCAGAATAGGCCGCCTGGTTCGGCCCTCGGGACCCCAGGCCGGGAGAGTCCCACAGAGTCCGGCCCTCCTGGGTACTGGCGGACCCCACTCGCCCGCCCCCCCTCCCCAGTCCCGGAGTTCGGCTCTCTAGCCTGAGTCTTACACAGCAATTTCTCTGCGCAGGTGGCCTGGGTTCTGGGCTGGCTGCTGGCAGGACCTTTATCATTGAGTGACTAGGGCTTAGAGAACCAGGTCCTCCAACTTGCTGCTGGTGCTCCTGGAGCCCGAGGGTCAGGACCCTCCAATTTTGTGCCTGGGTTTTTTGATCAGACAACTGGGGGTGGGGGAGGGTCAGAGAATGAACTAGAAGTTCTTAACTAGGGTAGTTGTGGGGCAGGAGACCTGAGGTTTTGCCCCAGTCCTGCCTCTACTTCACCATGTGGCTGTACTCTTTTTCTTCTCTGAACCTGTTTCCCCCGTAATGGAATGGGACTGTTTTAGGCAGAAATCTATAAGGGCCCATCAGATCTGACACTATGAAGCGGTCACACAGAACCAGGCCCTCCCTGCAGAGCAGGGCAGAGGTCCATGGCTCTAATTTCATTTATGCTGTGGTTGGTAAGGTTCTCAAGAGTTTCTTTTGTGTATTGAAGAGGCAAGTTGTGGTTACTTTAAAGATAACAATATTTTGGGCTGGGGGTGTAGTTTGATGGTCGAGCATTTGGCTAGCTGTACAAGACCCTGGGTTCCATCCCCAGTGTGGCAAGAAAGAGAGAGAGAGAGAGAGATTATATCTTTAATTAAAAAATGTAAGAATAACTTTTTCCTTAACTTGTAAATTCAACATACAAATCTCATTTATCTATAAACCACATAATTTTTAACAGTGACTTTCAAAGGGCCTAACTCTGGAGACTGGAGCAGGAGGATTGCAATTTTTTTTTTTTTTTTTTGTGGTACTTGGGACTGAACTCAGGGGCATTCTACCTCCGAGCTATACCCCTAGCCCTATTTTTTATTCTTTATTTTGAAACCAGTTCTCACTAAGTTGCGGAGTGCCTCACTAGTTAGCTGAGGTTGGCTGCGAACCCGGATCCTCCAGTCTCAGCCTCCCAAATGCTAGGATTACAAGTGTGCGCCACCATGCCTGGCTTGGAGGATTGCAATTTTGAGGCCAACCAGGGCAATTTAGTGAGACCGGTCTTAAAATAAAAAATAAAAAGGGTTGGGAGTGTAGCTCAGTGGTAGAGAACCCCTGGGTTCAATGTCTTGTAAGGGTGTGTGTGTGTGTGAGGGGGGTTGAAGGCGGGAAGGTAGTTCTGAAGATGAATTTAAAAAACAGGATTTAATCTGTAATCCTAGTTACTTGGGAGGCTGAGGCAAGTGGATCACATATTCCAGGCCAGCCTCAGCAAATTAGTGAGACCCTGTCTCAAAATAAAAAAATAAAAATTAAAGTACTAGGGATGTAGTTAGTTCAGTGGTAGAGTACTTGCCTAGCAAGTATGAGACCCTAGGTTCAATACCCAGTACCAAAAATATAAAATAATAAAAAATAAAAAAAAGAAAGGACAAAAAAGATGTAATATATCTCATTAATCAATTGTTTGTCCAGTACTTTGGAGGCTAAGATAGAAGGATCATAGCTTTAAGGCCAGCCTCAGCAACTTAGTGAGACCCTGTTTCAAAACAAAAAATAAAATAGGGCTGAGGGTAAACCTCAGAAGTAGAAAACACCTGTGTTAAATCCCTAGTACTGCAAAAGAAAAAAATTGTTTGTAAATTACATTTTGAAATGATAATATTTTGGATATGTGGGTTAAATAAATTCTATTATTATAATTAAGTTTACCTATTCCTTTTTACTTTAAATGTGGCTTCTAGAAAAATTTAAAGTAGACATATATCTTGCATTTTATTTATAAGCACTGCCTTTGATATTTGAAATTACATTTATGAACTTAATAAATCTCATCTTCTCTTCTCCCTTTTTATTCTTTTGGCAGTACTAGAGATTAAACCCAAGGCCTCATGCATGCTAAGCAAGTACTCTACCACTGACATACACCCCCAGCCCTTTGCTTGTTAATTTATAAGAAAATGGGATTTATGGGGCTAGAGGTGAAGCTTAGTGGTAGGAGAATAAGAGAGATCCTGGGTTCTACCTCCAGTACTGCAGTGAAGGAAGGAAAGAAAGAAAGAAAGAAAGAAAGAAAGAAAGAAAGAAAGAAAGAAAGAAAGAAAGAAAGAAAGAAAGAGAGAGAAAGAAAGGAAGGAAGAGAGAAAGAAAGAAGAAAAGAGAGGGTAAAGAAAGAAAGAGGGAAAGAAAGAATTAATTTCCAGAGGATATGTTCAGATCTAAAAAACTAACATAAGCAAAGTGACTATAAGCCAGGCATAGTGGCACACGTCTGTAATCCCAGTACCTGGAAAGCTGGGACAGGAGGATCACAGGTTCAAGGCCAATCTCAGCAACTTAGTGAAACCCTATTTCAAAATGAAAAATAAAAAGGGTTGGAGGTGTAGCTCAGAGGTAGAATGCCCTAAAATTCAAAACAAAAAACAAGAACAAAGTGACTATTAAGTTCTCTTAAATATTCTAATGGTGTTTACAGACATTGTCAAATTCCCCCAAATTTGAAACTTACAATTTGAATCGAAGTCGATTCCTGCATCACATTCGTGAGAATCTAACTTGACTGCTGCATGTTCAGAAACATCACAAACACAGGACTTCCTGCGCCAACACAGAACTTGACCCGACTTACACTGAACGCAAATGTCGGAGGTTTTGTTTATTTAATCATCTCTGTTTTCCAAATTCCAACCTTCCCCGGTGCTACAAGCCACTGACAAAGGAGAAAACAATTGCACCATTGCAAGAGACAGGTTGTTCCAAGCAAGAGGGAACTGTCCATTTCAGCAGAGTGAGATGAGGTCAGTTATCGTTGTCTTTGTAGAAATATAAGCAACGGCCCTCCCGTGCAGCAGACGGACGTGCTGTGCACTTGTGGACAGCTTACACCCTCCCACTGGGCTGCTTCCTCCACCTACAACCTCGGCACCCAATCCTAACCTAATCCTCTACAGGGTCTCCTCACCCAGAGGGCTCCCCCCACTTGATCGGATTAAACACACACATTTATTTTCTATTCTGATTTATTTTCGCATTCCTTCTGCATGTAAGACTGCATCTCATAGACAGACCAACCTTCTGCATCTTTCCAGCTTAGTGCGGCCGTCTGGCCCCAGGACGATGACTGATGAGGACAATTAGCACGGCCGTTTTGCAAGTGGCCATCTTGGGGTGTTGGGGCTGGCACATTCAGCCACACGTAGAGGAATATGGAGGGGTCTAGGGTGAAAATCCCCTCCCCTGAGCCGGGCGTGGTGGCGCACGCTTGAAATCCCAGCATTCGGGAGGCTGAGACCTGAGGATCCCGGTTCTCAGCCAGCCTTAGCTACCTAGTGAGGCACTCCGCAACTTAGTGAGACTCGGTTTCAAAATAAAGAATAAAAAATAGGACTGGGGGTATAGCTCGGAGGTAGAATGCCCCTGAGTTCAATCCCCAGTACCGCAAAAAAAAAAAAAAAAAAGATCCCCTCCCCTTGTTCCATTCGTCAAGGGCCTCACCAGCCTCATTTTCTGATAGGAAAGTTTAGGAATTCAATTGGGCCCAGCTGTTGAATTCTGAGGCTGAGGAACCAGCCTTCTTTCTGGGATAGAATAAGGAAGAACATTCCTGGTAGGAATAAGCAGGAGGCCCCTCTGAGGTTGTAGGTCAGGAGCTGGAGGGTCTGCAAGAACTGCAGGAACACCACCCGGGTGTCAGCCACCCCCCTCCAGCCTGGACCACAGACAGCAAACCACCACCAACTCTCAGGCCCATGCCAGGCGCTGGGTCTGCGAGGAGCAGCCCATGGGGCTCCTGTCCCTAGCCGCATCTCCTGTGACCCTTCGTTCCAGTCCACCTTCTGCTCTGCTTATGTGCTGTCTACCAGCCAAGTCACTTAACACTCCATCTTAACCGATGCTTTGAAGTGTAAACACATGCAATTTTAGAAGAAACTTTCTGCGGCTCACTGCAAAGGAAAACACTGTGAAGCATCACAGTGGCGAGCCCGGTGACCATGAACTTAATGGCAACGAAACCAGGCCATTAAATTCTAGCCCGATACGGGGCTCCTTCCCCTTTGCTGGAGAGGGAAGGTGTCGGTGCCAGGGAGGCATTAACCACCGGTCCTCTATGCAAGGAGAACGGGAGAGCGGCCGAAATGGAAATAAAGGGGCATGGGCTCCTCATCACGTAACTTACGTGATACTGTACCCGCTGCATCAGCGTCCACCTTAACCACTATTCGTACCTTCAGGTGTGTGCTCACACTTTGGAAACACTGATCCAGAGACAGGACAAAGGGGCCCGCTGGAGGACTGGGCCTAGGGAAGCTCCCTGCTCAGGTGCCTGGGGACGTTCTGAGTATGAGGGCCTCACCCAGATCAGGCAAACCCCAGAAGCCCCTGAATTTCCCTGGGGAGCCTGGAAATTAGAGAGGGCACCCAAGCTAGCAGGGTCATCCTGGGCAAGCGCCTCCCTTTCTCTGGCCCTCGTTTCCTCCCGGGAAAAATGGGTAAATTGAACGTTTAAGGACACTGCCCCCAAATACTTGTGCTCTAAGTACAGTCCTGGGCGCTTGTCAGATGCGGAGCAGGGAGCTGGCTATGAGAAGTGTAGGTCTAGCCCAGGGAAACT
>PVLC010031549.1:0-18781 GCA_004027655.1 Graphiurus murinus
AGCACAGATGCAAGTACAGCCTAACAGGGTCAGGGGGTTCCATGGTGAGGGATGACAGGACCAAGCAGGACCTTGGCCTACCTACCTTCAGCGGTAACCTTCTCAGCATCTTCAGTGTGCTGGAGCCCACAGGAAAAAGTACCTTAATAATGAGCTTTTATTTGGCTTTTCTTTCTTCTCTAGCCTTCTTCCTTTTTTCACTTCTGCTTTCTAAGATCACCTCCAAAATAAGCTAACAAGAAGAAAATCCTTGTTTTAGGCAAACTGGAATTGAACTAAGATCTTTTGGAATGCTTTGTATGTTAGGTAGTCCTGGGAACAGTGATTCAAAACCAGGGATATAAGATTAGGTCTTAAAATGTGGGCTTCTCCATGGGTCTTAGGTAACATGAATCCTACAAGAATCAAGTCATTGGAAGGACCCTAGTGAAGTAGATAGTATTTCTCTTGTTGAATTACAGACAACTTTCAAGCTAAAATAAAACATAAAATTATTCTTCAGTAGATTTGAAAATAAAGCATATAAGTACCCCCAGTTTCTCAGGAAAGTTGCAAAATACAATGATAAGGCAAGTTATGACATTAGCCTAGACCCCTGTCTAGAGAGAGGGAATGTCATAAATTGGACTGCATAAAACTTCTTTGCTGTTTGAAGCAATGGAATGCTTGCTAATGGTAACTGGTTTCTGAAACACTAATGATATTCTATTTAAAATATTTTCCCTTAATGCCTTTAGTTTATTTTCTCATTAAACCGAGGTCTCAGAGTGGCAGCTGTTACTTTGTTGGGATAATGATAGTTGAACATGAAAAAACATCCAGACTTTGAAAGGAAGAAATGATGGGATCCTGGGAGATAAAATTGTAGAGGAACAAATGTTTGTGATAGTCCATTCACCAAGGAAAACTCAAAAATTATTTATTTTTGGTAAAATAACTTTTTAACTTTTATTTTATTTTTATAGATTTTTTTCTTTTTCTTGATCTATGCAGAGCTCATTCTCCAAGGGAAAGTCTGGTTCAGTTATTCACACCCCAGTCTTTCATGGAAGAAGTGAAAGGGGTTTTGATTTAACTTTGAGGTCGGTCAGGTTTCCTCATTATCATGCCAGCAGGTCTCCAGGGAGGGGTGAGCAGTGTAGTATCTTGATTCAAGGGACTTTTCATGAGTCTGTTTTAAAAGCGTGACTACCTCACTTCTTCCATCCATTCTGCCAGGGCCACCAAAATCAGAAGAAAAGCAAACAAGCTCTGAGTAGAATATCTATGCAGCATTTGAATTTCTGTGAGATGGAGGGGCCATACTTTCCATATTTTAATGTCTAAATCTAACTTTGTGTAAAACCATACTTTACACAACACTTTGCCATTTCTGTAGGACAGATATTAAATTACCTCTCTTTAGCAGTGAAGATGGGGCTCAGAAGTTAAATAGCAAGAGTAAAATATTAATTATGAGAAAAACATTAATAAGGAGAAAAGCTAGTATTTGAATCAGTGTTACCTGACTCCAGAAACCATGTTCCTTTGCCACATGGTGCCAAGAAAGATCCTCGTCAAGGATGAATTACCTGATTGACCATTTCCACTAAATTTTACAACTCTTAACTCTCTTATTATACTTGCAAAAGAAAAAGGAGTAATGAGAAAAAGAAGTATTTGTACAAGAAGTAACTCCTTAGGTTGAGAAAGAAGGGTAAAGAAGTAGCTTCTGTTTCTAATAAAAAATTCACACAATTCACACATCATTGCTAGTTGTTGATGAACTCATTTTTTTTTATCTTTTTTTTAAATTTTTTTATTGTAGTAATTCGTGCAATATAGCATACATCTTTGTTAAGTACGTTGATGAACTCAATTTTAAGGACAGGGCATATTATTTCCAATACATTTCTTTTAAAAGGCTAAAATGTTTAAATGTCCATTACAGCAGAACTTATAATCATTTATTGAATAAAACTACTTTGAACCAGTTTTCAGTAATGATATTTTAAGATTTCTGAAAACTTTTAAGAATGGAAAAGACATTCTCTCCCTCACCCCAACATGTTGTCAGCTCATTTTATCTAGGATAGACCTGGATATAAAATAATTATTTAATAAATACTTGGTAACTGATTTTAAATCATTGAAATATAAATCAATAATATATGTGGCACATGAGATAGTATAGATAATTTAATTATGATCCTTTTTTCCCTGGTGATAGATAACTGAAGAGTAAAACATGTGTGTTACATATGCTCCGTTTGTTTGATACTGGAGATTGAACCAAAGAAAATTCTACCTCTGAGCTACACCCCCAGCTCTTTTTATTTGTTTTGAAACAAAGTCTCAGTGAGTTGCTGAGGATCTTGCTAAATTGCTGAAGTTGGCCTTGAACCTGCAATCCTCCAGTCTCAGCCTCCCAAGTACTGGAATTACAGATATGTACCACCATGCCTGGCAGTGTGCTACATCTAAATGGTGTTTTGATATTATAAAAAAGAAATAAACTAGCTGTTCTACATCTTTAATGAAGTACTTAAATGGCAACAGAGAAGCCAGTATGGACACCAATAGTAAGAAAAATGGGATGTAGCAGAACACACAACAGAAAAGTGGGAAAGATGAAGGGGGTATAGAAGAGGTACAAGAAACATAGACTCCAGCAGTAAAGGAAAAACAGGAGGAATAAAGACAGACACCCATGTTGGGGATACCTATTCATATCTTTAGCCAAGATTTTGGTCGGTGACAAGGATGACCTAAAAAGGGAAATATGACAGAGTAGATTAAGATAGACTAATGAATACATAAATACAAAAAACAGGAGACTGCAAAGGGAAACAGAAAAGGTGCTTCTGGTTTGATACCTCCCATAGTTTCTATAGCAATTGATATAAAAGAAATAAGTATATGGGAAAAGTATATTAAAATTATTTATTTAATCTCATCAAGTGGAATAAAGAATCATCTTGACAAGGATTGGAACCAACCATCAGCACAGGACTGAGAGAATCTTCAGACCTACAGAAAAATGAGACTGATTTTTCTGACTGTATCAAAAGAAAAAGTACCAGAGGGTATAGAGTACCTTATATTAGTGTGTGCAGTAAATATATCATGATTACCATATATCACAATATATAAGGTCAAAAGAGTCAAAATGTACAAATTGCTGAGAGGAAGTGAAAAGCGGAAATGTAATTGGAATAAGGTGTGAAAAATAAAATGATTGACAAGGAGACAAAGCAATATAGTCTTGGCACTTTATCGGCGGTGGCAATTTTTTTTCTTTTTTCTTCTTTTTTTTTTTTGTGGTGCTGGGGATTTAACTCAGGGGCATTCTACCTCTGAGCTATATCCTCAGCCCTATTTTATTTTATTTTTTAAGTAGGTTCTCTTTAGGATGAGGAGAGTATCACTACTTCCTGAGGCTGTCCTCGAAATTTTGATCCTCCTGTCTCAGCCTCCTGAGTACTAGGATTACAGGCAGGCACCACTGTGCCCAGCTGTGGCAAGCTTTGTCTATTAAAAGCAGATAGTAAATAATTTTAACTTTGTAAGCTACATGTTCTCTGTATACACTACTCTACTCTGTCGTTGTAGTGTAAAAGCAGCAATAGGTAATATGTAAACAAATGAGTGTGACTCTGTTCCAATAAATCTTTAATAAATGCAGATGATGGGTCTAATTTGTCTTGTGGGTCATAGTTTGCTGACTCCTGCACTGTATTCATATCATTGGTAGAAAAAAGGAGGTATAGGCATTAACAAAAAGGATTGAAGGTTTGGAGATGGTGTCTCATACCCATAATCCCAGCTACTTGGGAGACTGAGGCAAGAGAACCACAGGTTCAAGGCAAACCTGGGTAACTCATTGAGGTCTCTCTCTCTCAGGTAAAAATAAAATAGGACCTGGGGTGTTGCTGAGAGAGAGAGAGAGAGAGAGAGAGAGAGAGAGAGAGAGAGAGAGAGAGAGAGATTGATTTTACTTAAGGGGCTGAGGATGTAGCACAGTGGTAGAACACTTTCTTAGCACCTGTGAGACCCGAGCTACAGTCTCTAGAACCTCAAGTAAACAAACAAACAAAATATCATCAAACAGGAAGTTACGGTGCACAGAGTTAGAGCTGTGTATTTAGGACAGGCTTGAGAAACACCTCCAGTTCCACATATTATTGTACCTCGTTTAGATGAAATAAAGCTTTCTAAAGATTTATCTGTCCTCTAAGTGATGAGTGCTGTCATGCATTTCTGGAACCATGTCTCCACCATGAAACAAATAGTACCTGTGTTAATTCTTATTAAAACAAACAAACAAAACTCCTGTGAGTTCTTGGGAGTCTGAGCTAGGAAGATTGCCGGTTCAAGGACAGCCTTGGCAAGCAGTGAGGCTCTCATCAACATAGCGAGACCCTGTTTCAAAATAAAAATAAAATAGGGCTAGGGGTGTTGCTCAGAGGTAGAATGCCTGTGGATTCAATTCCCAGTACTACACACACACACAAAAAAAAAAGTGAGAGAGAGAGGGAAGGAAGGAAGGAAGGAAGGAAGGAAGGAAGGAAGGAAGGAAAAGAAATAGGGAAGTGGAAAATTTACCATCAGCTTGAGTTTTTATTTTTATATAAGAGTTACTAATAATATAATAAAATGGTTTGATATGAAAGAGTTAAAAACCCACCTCAGGAAATCACCTGCATATGCCAGGCTGTCAGAAAATGTTTCAGGTGTGGAGAACAAGGACATTGCTTGGCCTTCTGCAGAAATGGGGCAGTGTGTAACTTTAGCAATGAGAAAGGTCATATCTCTGCAAAATGCATGAAAGCCTGTCAGATGGGGACAGAGGTAGCCCCATGGGGTCAGCTAAACCAGCCAGAATGCAAAGAGATGTGTAACAGTGGGCTGGCCACACCTGTCCCAGTGAATGTAGCCTGGGGTAGAGGGGGAGCTTAATGCTCTGAAAGTCACTGCTAAGAAGAATGGGAAGGAAAATCAAGGGGGAGGATTTCACATTGCTGATGGAATGGGCTGCTGAATAAACAACATAAGGTAATTGGGGTGGATAATACCTGGGGCAAAGTGAGTCAGGGAAGAGGGGGTGAGAAGAGGGTTCCTGCTGAGGAAAGAGAACAAGCAGTCACTATTTTAGCAGACAGGGTTTGTGTGAGACCACAGGAGAGGAGGTAAAAGGAGAGGATCTGGAGGAAATGGAGGAAGACATGGAAGAAGGAAAGGGGTCACTCTTCCCTCAGTCCCAGAATAGAGGGTTCCCCAGGAGCATCAGGATAAGATGCCCCAGGAGGGAAGAGTATAGAATCTGATACCAGATGAGTGGATCAAAGGAGAAAACAAAAAGGGGAGTTCAAAGAAAGTCTCCACAGAGTATTTCAATCCACATAAAGAATGTTGCAAACATCACTGAAAATAAGAGCATGTACTCCTGTTGCAGAGGAATAAAGAACTCTGAGGGAAGGAAGAGGAGATGGGAAGGGCGTGAGCATTTATTATACTGTATTTGTGAACAACCAGAATGCAATTTAGGTAGCAAAAAATTCGAGGTAGATTTGCTTGGTCTTCTAGGGAGGAATTATAAATAAGTAATCATTTCATTCAATTCTGGCAACAGTTCCCTCAAAAATACTCAACAAATAAAAGATTGTTGTATATTCACATTTATGTCCTAAAGTACACATTTGATACAAAGTACTAGATTAATTAACATGGTAGGAAAAGGTGAGTTAAATGTATGTATCACATAAAAGCAAATATATACATTATATATATGTACATTTGTATATATGTGTGTATGTATTTGTGTGATGTGTTACCCTGCAAATGAAAAGATTAATTAGGAATTATGTGTAACTATTAGACAATTCATTTACTAAAATAACTAAAGTAAGATAAAAAAGGAATAATGCAGATGCATGTCTGAATTATTATTGACATAACTTGGATACCTTACTTTAGTTATGTATGTATTTGATATATGGAGCCAGATGTCAAAGTCATACAATCATCCACTGATTTTGTACTGATGGAAATGAGAAACAGGACTCTAAGCTTCATGACTGCCTGTCCTATTCAACATCCTCACTGCTGTAACCTAATAAGCCTGACCACACAAGTTTTAGAGGAAGGAGGATTATTTGCTCACAGTTCTGGAGATTTTAGAGGTTCAGTGCCTGTGAAGCTGGGTCTGGAGAGCTCAGGGAAGCAGAGAGAGGGGAAGCCTTGGCTCTGCTCTCACATCACAGAAGCTGGAAGCAGAGAAAACAAGAACAAGAGAAGGAAGGACCTTATATAATTCCCAAGGCCATGCCCTCATGAGTCTCTCCATAAATGCAAACCATTGCACTGCCATGTTGCTATTTCTTTCCTTTCCCTCTTTTTCACTTTTTCTTTCCTATTTCTTTTCTTTTTTTTTTTTGTGGGACTGGGGATTTAACTCAGTACCATTCTCTTTCTGAACTAAACCATTAGTCCTATTTTATCACAGGAACTCACTAAGTTACCAAGCACTGGCCTGGAACGTGTCATCTTTCTGTCTGTCTTCCAAGTACTGGGATTACAAGTGCCAAGTGGGAGTCACTATGCCTTGCCATATTGCTAATTCAAAAGTCAACAAAGAGCCAGACATGGTGATGAAACACTTGTAATCCCAGTACTTGGGAAGCTGAGATAGGAGAATCGCAGGTTTGAGACAAGCCTCAGCAATTTAGTGACTCTCAGCAATCTAGCAAGACCTTGTTTGAAAACAAAAAAATAAAATAAACTATAAAAGGGCTAGGGGTGTAGCTTGGAGGTAGAATGTCCTGGGTTCAATTTCCAGTAGCAAAACAACAACAAAAACAACAACAACACACAGTATCTTTCTCTTTGGGGCAACATCACTGCTAAAAGTTCTTTACTACATATTTGGGTTGTTTTTCTTCAATTCACAGACTGAATTTCTCTATTGTTCCTTAATACTTTGCATCTGACTTAGTTTATTTCATCTGTCTCTTATCCATCCACATTCCAGAGAGGAAGGTTTGAGCCTATCCCAGGATCAAAGAACTGCTGGATGATTGGGATAGGGTAGGAGTGGCAACTGCTCCTGCAATTGGTATTGTGTGTAAACATCACAGACACTGCCTCTCTTGATCCATCACCATAGCAACCTCATTGAGACATTCTTGCTGTTTTGTCTCTCTTTCCTTTTTTGCTATTAAGATTATTAGATGTTATCACTTAGTGTAAAAAACAACAACAACAACAACAAAATCACTGTAATACTTAGGGAAAATGCAGCATGGAGAACAGGCATTCTTTCTTAATAATGTGAGTGCTGGGTGGTCAGTCTTTCAATTTTTTTTTTTTTTTATTGCGTACTATGAATCAACATCATCGTCGTGTCTTTCTTTAACAATCTGTCTTCTGATACTGATTGATTTTGAAACCCATCTCATAAATAAATTAGTAAATAAATCTCTTAGAGGATGACCTTATCTCAGAGAAAAGTTTGGAGAAATATTATCAGGAACATTGAATATATTATGGATATAAGGCATAATGTGGGGATGATAAATATCTACTTTTAATGATAGAGAACTGTAAACATTATAAACTATGAGCATAAACCCTTCTAAAAAATTCTAGGACATTCATTAGCCCACAAATAGAAACCGCTTATTCATTCAACAAGTGTTTATTGAATACCTACTTTGTGCCGGGTGCCTTGGATTAAATATCCTTTATAGGACAGCACCTTTCTCATGATATATTCTTTAGAAATACAAAGGTAATTCATAACTGTGATTTAAATACATGCTTTTTTGAGAAACATTTTATATAATTGTATATATGAAACAGCAAAGAAAAACAAAACCTTTCAGTATAAACTTTATAGTAAAGTATCTCAGTAGCCGTAATGCTGGTTGTTAACTGTTGATAGAAGATAGGCTTAGTTGTAGCTCCTTAGATCACTTGTTTTGTGGTTTAAAACTGTCTGTGTAATTGAAAATGTCCTCTGTAAAGTTTAAAACGGTATCTCTTTTAAATTTTACATGCATTGCAAATCCCTAAGAGAGAAAGATTTTCATAATGTAATTTTTCAAGAATTTCTTCTCAGAGTCTAAACTGCTCCAAGTTCAAGACAAATTTCTCCCTAATCTCATGAATATTTTAGGTAACCGTAGTACTCCATTGTATTAAGATAAGTCAAGCTTGCCTCAGACGTTTAAATTTAGGCACATTCCTCTTTGGACATTTTATTTGATATATTCTTCTAATTCTGAAGGAATATACTTTTCTTAGAGTTCAAATTGCATTGAATTTCTGAAAATAAAAATGCAAGCAATTCATTATTCTTACTTATGGGGAAAGGAGTTGGCAAGAATAAAGAACCCAAGAATATTCCCTGAGACTCGTTTTAATGATTATTCTCAACTCTTTAATAAAGCTTTGGTGTTAAGGCTTACTTGGCTGCAATGTGATGTCTCACTCTGTCCCCCACCTCTGGGCACATGGACACTGAAGGGACTCCTGTGTGAAATGGACATGAGAGGTAGTCTTCTAAAAATAGAATAAATTAGTCTTCCAGCATTGACTCCATCACATTTACTTCTAACTCTGCCATCTCCCTTCCCACACCGAGGCAGGTAGGTTGGTGTATGCCTAGATGTGTTGAATTTGAACCAGTAAACACATTATTATTCAGCATTGTCTATGTGCAAACACTGGAATCCACTTTAAAAAATGGATGTTTCTTTTGGAACCGTTAAGCGACCCTTAAAATGGATAGAAACTTCCATGGGTTGAATGTGTGCGCTAAACTGCTAGGTAGAGCAGCAAACCACATATGTGCACTTTTCATTCCAAGGTGACAGATGCTGTCTCTGAACAGGGTTAGTTGTCTGGCCATTATTTCTATTTTTATGACCAATGAGTATTGGTGTGACCCCTTGATTCAAGGGTGACCAGAATGTATTTTAATCAGCATGAAAAGGCCCATGGACAGAGAAATGAAGGAAGAAGTTTTTATTTATGTATTTATTTATTTATTTTTATGTTTTATATTTATAATTGCAGGCCCTTTTAGAAACAGGAAGCACCCAATTACCACACCATTCAGGACCTTGTAGGGAAGCACAGGGTCCATGGAGAGGCAGAAGGTCAGAAGGAGAGTGGACTAAGAGCCTATCCTGTGGTTTCCACTAAGGAACAGGAGACACAGAGTAAAGAGGCGTAGAATTGACTAGTATGAGCAATTTCAGTGCTCTCTTGTAGCAGAGGATCTGCTTTACCTGGGTGCCTGGCCATGAGTGATTCGGGCAGGAAGCAGCGGTGCTGGGTGCAAGAGACTCAACTCTGGCCTCTGCATCGGTTAGTTTACATAAGGAAGTCAATTCCAGTGCCAATTGTTTTCTCTCTAGGAATTAGCTAGAATTTAACTAACCCTGAGGGACGACAAGGCACAATTTGTCAACACATCAGAAAACTTAAAAAAAAAAAAAGCACATATAATAAGCCCTTTTGGATTATGATCTCCATCTTAAAATTTACCCATGACTATGAACATTCAGTCCTGTTTTAGATGAGCAAAGTCCTGGCATTAGACCCCTCCAATGCCCCTCTCTCTACACAGTCCTTCTTACAATTATACCTCCTCATGCCATTTGATTAATGGTTTATACTGATCTCATTGACTCAACACACACACACACACACACACACACACACACACACACACACACACACACCTCAATACCATAACTTTATTTTAATTTTTTAAATGTTTGTGGTACTGGGGATTGAACCCAGGTGCATTCTAAACTCTAAGCCATAGCTCATCCCCATTTTATTTTTTTTCATCTTTAAACAGGGTCTCACTAAGTTGTGGAGGCTGGCCTCAAACCTACAATCCTCCTACCTCAGCCTACCAAGTACTGAGATTGCAAGTATGTGCCACTATGCCCAGCTAGTAGCATGCCTTTAATAAAGACAAAATACAATTTGGGATAGACTAAAGTATCATTTTAATATACATTCTTTAAATAAATTATGATATATTCACATACCAGAATTTAGTTTAATATTTTAAAACAAACTTTTATTAACATTTTTGTAATTAAAATAATACTCATAATATTTAGTGACACAAATGCAAGCCAAGTGTATATGCAGTAACACTGATTTTAACATAAATACAGAGATAAATGATAATGATAAATGATACTTGAACATACACATTTATCAATAGATTTATGAAAAATAATATGCTTGAATCATATCAATTAATTTTTTTCTTTATGCTTCTTATCATTTATTACTCATGTAACCAGGAAAGTACATTTTACTTAACAAGTGAAAGATTTACTGTCTAACAAAAATAGAATTAAATCACTCATTTAACTGATATTTTTTAATCCTATACATAGGCAGTATGATTAGATATTTAAGAATGGATCAGTATAAACAAGCTCCTGCTGCCATAGAGTTTAGAGTGGTGAATGCTAACAAATAAATAGACTATAGTATTTTAGCTAGTATTTTACACAAATGGTATCCAATAAATGCTAACTTAATAATTAGAAGAGAAATGCTTATAGATGGGCACTCTCTCTTTGTTTATTTCAAACATCAGTGCCATCCACTACTTTCCTACCTCTTTCTACTTTACTACTTTTCAAAATGTTTCAAGGATAAAACCTCATTCATTTATTAGAAATCTGTGGCTAACTTTTAAACACCATATGTATGACCCGCAACAGATCCCTGTTGATGTTCTCCAAGCCTCCTCTTGGAGATATGCTAGATGATCCTTGATGTGCAGCATAAGGTATGCTAGTAAATATAGGGATCCGAAGAGAACAAAGAGAAGTCAGAATCCAAACACACTTGTGAGAAGAGTGAGAGTGCAAGGAAATATATCCAGAAGCAAATGTGGATCTTACGTGAATGTGATTAGCAGGTTTCAGTCTCAAAGCTCAGTGAGCGTTTAAGCAGGAATACTTCAAAACAGCCCATCGTCAGGACTCCCTACCTGATGTTTAGCTAACCAGAAACTAAACCAGTCCTGAAAATTGGTCTGAGGGAGGCAGCAAGCTCTTTAATTAAAGGGACATCTAAGAAGCATTTTTGGCCCATTGAGTCTCAAACCCACTCTATGGAAGGACGAGTGAGGAGTGGCCTTAACTTAAGCATTGCATGAAGAAACAGCTAATGGTTGATGGACAGAGGGACATGGACTGGACTGATCCACAGCTGGAGCACTGGCAAATAGAAATGGAGGATAAAATTTATGCAGTGGGGAGAGCTGTCTTAAAGAAAAGAATACATTCTAGAAACACAAAGTTGTTAATCTGAATATTTAATTATAACAAATAGAGGAATAATGATAAAATTATAAATACAAAAAAGGCTGAAAATGCCATAAATTTTTTAAATTCTAAAAAACAATGTTTTTTTAATTAACATTATGGCACATCTCAACATTGAATTTTTAATTTTTATCTTGAATAATTTTGTTTACTCCTATTTATATCATTTCTAATATTTTTCAGAAAAATAAAGTCAAATTTTATTTTGACTAATAATATTTTTTCATTTTGGTGCATTGTAATATTATATCTTTGTTAGGAACAAGCTGATAAAGGCATATATGTACATATTTCTCATTTAACCCCTTCCCCAATTCCCACCTTACTCCCTCACCCTCCCTCCTCAATTTCAGTTTAGTGATTGACCTTGATATATTTGTGAAAGTACCTCATGTGCATTAGGGTGTCCCCCCCGCCCCCGTCCTCCTTCCATCCATTCCCTTTGGTTAAGTCAACTTCTTTGCTTATCGAGGGTTTCTCCTTTTTCATCTGGAGACCCTCTTATGACCCATCTTCTCCCTAGCATCTGCATATTAGGGAGAACATATGATTTTTTACTCTTTGTGACAGGCTAATCTCACTTAACATAACGTTTTCCAGTTGCATCCATTTCCTGGTAAATAACATGATTTTGTTCTTCTTTATGGCTGATAAAATTCCATTGTGTACATATACCATAGTTTTGTAATCCATTCATCTGTCGATGGACATCTTTGCTGTTTTCATAGTTTGGCAATTGTGAATTGTGCAGCTATAAACATAGATACACATGCGTCAGTCCGATAGTTTGGTTTCCATTATTTTGGGTAGATACCCAGAAGTGGTATTGCTGGATCATATGGTAGGATCATTCCCATTCGTCTGAGGATCCTCCATACTGTTTTCCAAAGTGGTTGCACTAATTTGCAAATCAACCAACAATGTATTAGGGTTCCCACTTCTCCACATCCTCACCAGCATTTGTTGTTCGTGTTTTGGATAATTGCCATTCTGATTGGAGTTAGGTGAAATCTCAGGGTAGTTTTGATTTGCATCTCTCTGATTGCTTAAGATGTGGAACATTTCTTCATACATTTATGGGCCATTTGTATTTCTTCTTTTGTGAAGTGTTTATTTAGATCCTTTGCCCATTTTTTGATTGGGTTGTTTGTTTACTTAGCTGTGATTTTCTTGAGTTCTCTGTATATCCTAGATATTAGACCTCTATCAGAAGAGTAGCTGGTAAAAATTTTCTCCTACTCTGTGGGCTCTCTGTTGAGGTTCTTGATAGTTTCCTTTGCTGCACAGAAGCTCTTCAGTTTAATGCAATCCCATGTATTGATCTCCTTTGAGTTGTTGTGATTTTGGGATCTTGTTGAGAAAGTTTTTACCTGTGTCTATGTGTTGAAGTGTTGGGCCTATGCCCTCTTCGATTAGCTGCAAGGTCTCTGACCTAACTTCCAGGTCTTTGATTCACCTTGAGTTGACTCTTGTGCAGGGTGAGAAAGTGGGGTTTATTTTCATTTTCCTGCATATGGTTAACCAATTTTGCCAACGCCATTTGTTAAAGAGGCTATCTTTTCTTCTAGTGTATATTTTTTGGCTCCTTTGTAAAAAATCAGTTGACTGTGAGCACATGGGTCTGTTTCTGAATCTTCTGTTCTGCTCCATTGGTCTATGTGTCTGTTTTTGTGCAAATACCATGCTGGTTTTTTTTTTTTTTGGTACTGGGGATTGAACTCAGGGGCATTCTACCTCCGAGCTATACCCCTAGCCCTATTTTTTATTCTTTATTTTGAAACCAGGTCTCACTAAATTGCAGAGTGCCTCACTAGGTAGCTGAGGCTTGCTGCGAACCCGGATCCTCAGGTCTCAGCCTCCCAAATGCTGGGATTACAAGCATGCGCCACCACGCCCAGCTTACCATGCTGTTTTTATTACTGTGGCTTTGTAGTATATTTGAAGTCAGGTATTGTGGTACCTCCTACATGGTTCTTGCTGCTAAGAACTACTTGGCTATTCTGGGATTTTTGTTGTTCCGAATGAATTTAAGAACTGAATTTTCTCTGTCTGTGAGGCATGACCTTGGTAATTTCATGGGTATTGCATTGAATCTGTAGATCACCTTTCGGAGGATGGCCATTTTGATGATATTTATTCTGCCTATCCAAGAGCATGGAAGATGTTTCTATCTTCTAAGATCTTCATCAATTTCTTTTTTTCAACTTTTTATAGTTTTCCTTATAGAGGTCTTTTACTTCTTTGGTTAGATTTATTCCTAAGTATTTATTTTTCGGGATGCTATTTTTAAGTGGAATTGTTTTCTGGATTCCTTTTTCAGTGGATTTATGGTTGTCATACAGGAAATCTTCTGATGATTTAAGATTGATTTTGTATCTAGACACTTTGCTGAATTTGTTGATCAGTTCTATAAGTTTTTTGACTGACTTTCTTGGGTCTTCTAAGTATAGTATCATGACATCTGCAAAAAGGGAAGGTTTTTGTTCTTTTTTCCCTATTTTTACCCTTTGATTTCCTTCTCTTGCCTTATTGCTCTGGGTAGAGTCTCAAGTACTGTATTGAACAGAAGAGTTGAACTTCATATTTTACATATTAAAATATGTAAATATGAAAAATAATTTAAATAGAAAATACATGAACATTGAATTATATATTTAATAGCCAGATTAGTCTTATAATACATGTCTCATTGATAAAAATATGTAGAAACTTTTTCACTGAAAAATTTATTTCTTTAAGCATTTATAGCAATTTCTTGTGCCATTCCCTTGGAAACCATGTGAGTTTGTTAGGTCAATGTGTACCAAGATACTGCCCAATATCTAGAGGCACAGATAATAAAACTTCTTGCATAGATTTCTCATTGTTGGTGGTAATTTTTGTTACATACTTATACCATACAAACTAAGGAATTCTGATATGTTTTATTTCAGTGATTCCTGCCAAGTAGGAGAAGTGTGTTGTATATGAAATTATTCATGTAGCACCATCAAATCTATTTTAGACAAGAGAAAATTTCTATTTTTTCTAGGCATGAGTGGTCACTCCTGTGTAAATAAAAATTTATTCATGCAATGATTGGAATAAGCTTTCACAGTTGTAGTTCTGTACATTGCAAACCTATATTTCTGCTACTCACAAACTTCTGGTGCCTGCCAATGTGAGATATGTCCATATAATAGTAGGGCATTATATGGGTACATCTTGGTTTGTCTCCTACTTTGTGACACAGTGGATTTTTTCCTAGGCCATGGTGGCTAGAAATAAAGTACATTAGCGATGTGGCTGTAAATCACAAAAATATCTCCTGCACATAAACTGAGGTCCTGAACCCCATGTCATTTTGGCCAGATATTTCAGTTGCCTGTAGTTACATCAGTGTCAGCCACACATGGGCATAAAGAGGGGTGGAAAGAGCCAGAAGTTTTAGTCAAAGTTACTGTATCCTATTTTGCCAAATCTGAAAAACATACTGTTATGTAAATTCATTGCTTGCCTCCTCCCAGAACCTTGCAAAAGGCTTCTGCAAGTAAGAGGTATTGACATTCCATTAATTTCATGGTAAGTCTACCACTGGCTGGTGAATATCTGAGTACCTGAATTTTAAGAAATAAGACAACAAAGGTATGGAGACAAAGTATAGGTTTTGTAAAATTAAATAAGTAGGAAGTCTAAGGCTATCTTCATATGTTGAGTTCTTGTGTAACAAATTGTAACATAATATGTAAACAAACCAAACCAGAGAACTATATTTTGCAAACAATAGTGGGTTTTAGCCAATCACATATTAAACATTTAGGATTACTGAATTTCACCCCATGACAGACACTTTTCTTTTCTTTTCTCTTCTCTTTTTTTTGTACTATGAATTGAACCCAGGGACATTCTACTTCTGAGCTATATCCCTAGTCCGTTTTACTTTTTATTTTGAAATGGGGTCTTGCTAAGTTGTTGAGGGCCTCACTAAATTCCAAAGATTGTCCTTGAATCAGTGATCTTCTTGTCTTAGCTTCCCAAGTACTGGAATTATAGGAACCTGACACTGTGCCAGAGTTAGACACTTTGATATATGCTTTATGTGTATTATTTTATTTAGAGCCTTTGAAGTTGAAGTTGGTACCAAATTACACAAAGTCAAAATTTTACCTTCTATCTTTAGATGTACAGATGAAATACACATTTTTTTTTCTTGATTGATATAATCTTTCTTTATAACTAAATTATTTTCAATCTCTTTAGTGCCTTTAATAGTAACCAATATTCAAACATTCTATTGAGGTAAAAAATTTACAGTATCTTCTTAATAAAATGCAGTCTTTCGAATTCCTTTCCTTTCTTCTCCCTTCTGTGATGCTAACTTATGGCACACGAGAGGAGAGCGGCCTTCAGTCTACTGTGCTGGGTACCTGCTTGTTCTGTGGGCATGTGCTGCTAAAGCTACCAGCTCATGCAAGGCTTTCCTTCCATTGTTCTTCCCCTCCTCTCTCCACTGCCTCTCTTTTTATTTTCTTTTTTCATTTTTTGTTTCCTTGCTATCCCCCTTCCATTCTCTTCTCTTTTGCTCTGTCATCTGCACTGTGAGCTATGTTTGACTAACCCCTTGCTAGCACTGTATATTTTTGTTTGTTTCTTCTGGAGATTGAACCCAGGGCCATTTTATCTCCAGACCACATACCCTCCAGCCCTTTTTGTTTTTATATTGAAACAGGGTCTCACTGAGTTTCTGAGGGTCTCTTGAAATTTCTGAGGCTGACATCAAGCCTGTGATCCTTCTGTTTCAGCCTCGCAAATACTTGGATTACAGGAATGGGCCACCACTCCCAGCAACATTGCAGAAAAAAATATCTTAATTTGGCTATGACCATCTCTGACACTCATGTTCGGGCTTTATCAATATCTGCCCAAATAGAGGAGAACTGAGGCACATAATGGACTGTTTATATTTTCTTCTCTGTTTTCCTTTCTTTTTTTCCCCCACAGTAAACTGAGGAAGGGGATCCAGTCTCTCTTCCACTTTTATTTGTTCAAGATATTGTCTGTTATATCCAGGCTAAATGAGTATGTTCCATGCTCTTTATATAATACCTATCAGTTCAAGACTGGATGTTAGCAGGGACCACTGATAGGATTGTAAGAGATCAAGGCAATGTTACTAGCCCTTGGCACTATTAATATTTTGGTGTTAGTAATTATTTGTGGGGTTTTCTTAATGTAGTATAGGACATTTGCAGCATTCATCAGGATCAGCCAGTAGCAGGATCCCTTTCCTTCTACTTTTAACAACCAAATATGTCTTCACACGTGACCACATGTGCCGTAAAAGGCAAAATTCACCCTCATTTGAAAACTGCTGACAGAGTTAAGGAAATGGAAATAAAGAAATTGAAATATAATGTATCCATTGAACATTTTAGGTTAAAAAATGGCAAAGGCTAAACAGGTTAGCATCCAGAAACCCAAAGGAAAGACCTGCAGACTGGGTGGGAGAGAGAGAATAAAAATAATGTTTATAATCCAGTGCATTTTTTGGGTACCTGCCCATCCAAATAAAAATCACAATAGTTGGAAAGGAGGAAGGAAAGTGGAGAGGGGTCCTTAGCCTCTCCACATGCATGATTATGAGACTTTGAAGTGCAAGTGGATCAACTGGCACTTCATTTCCAACAAACGTAAGAGAAAAATATCATGCCTCTGTGAGAATATAATCAGATCTTTTCTATCAAAGGAATCACTTAACTTAGGCTCCATTTTGTACAACTGCCATTGTGTAATCTGGAGTGTGCTTGTAATTTTGTAAAAATAGCATTTCCTGGAAATTGTGAGTGCCAACCCCTCCCCTAGTATCCCGTTTAGCCAATGGTGTAAAGATTGTGAAGCTATGTTCCCACCTATAGGAGCACAGCAGAGAGGCCCTGTGTTGGAAATAAAATATGCAGCAGTTTTCTGCCATACTGTTCCTGCATACTGACTCACTGATGGGAGGATCACTTTCTGCAAAAAGTAAAATTCACCTTGCTGAGCTGCTTTCAAATATATCTTTTTTTTTTTTTTATACCACACGATGGAAATTTACTTCTGGCACCTCGATTGATGCATAAAACATGAATGTAACTTATATGTAGCACTTTAGCAACAACAAAAATATTTTAAACACTCTTGTTTTCCAAAAGAGTATTTTCTGAATTACTTGCATGCTAAAAACTTGAAATCTAGTCCAAGGACAATGATATAGCAACACTCTTTCTGTCTTAGGTTCCAATACCCACACCTAGCACAAGACTGGACAATATGTAATTATTGAATAAAATCATATTGGCTCAGGGCCAGCTTCTCCTGACCTTGTGTTAGTAGCCACACATGACATTCAGAAATTGTTTTTATCTCTCTCTTTTTCTGTCTTTTCCCCCTTTTAGAAATGAAAGTCTAATGTTTAGTGTACAGGGACCATTGATTCATAGGTGGAGAATTCTATCCTTGGGCAAGGTAGTGACAGCTTGGGAGAGCCATTTGAAGAGTAAACATTTGGTAAAGATCGGGTCATACTTAGCAAGATGGATCCACAGAACAATAGTTACAAATGAGAAAACCTGGGCCTTGAAATGACAAGCCTTAGATTTTGTGAGATCATGATTCAAAATTTACAAAAAAAAAAAAAAAGAGCTGGGAGTGTAGCTCAGAAGTAGAATGCCCCTCAGTTCAATCCCTAGTCCAAAAAGAAGAAAGAAAAATGAAATTATCATTTGCTATCTTGGGTTCAAACTTCCTAAATTCATTTTCTTTTGTACAATGGGTAATCTGTAACATTTGGTGATGTGACAAGCCTGAATTATTGAGCATAGAACAGTTGGCATATTGCTGTCTACATAAAGATGTTAATTTTGATTAGAGTACATCACTGAATTTTTATACACAGGAATAATAGCACTTACAAAACTTCTATTTTGTGCTGGGAACCATCAGTTTCTTGTGACCTTCTCATTCTTATTTAGTGGTTGACTTTCCCTTTAGAGCTCTCTGTCCTTAAATAAAGTACTTAAACAGCCTAATTACAGATTTTTTTGTATGTTAAATGAAAACAATCCATTACAACCACCTTGAAATATTCTAATATTTTATATTTCATTAGCTTGTCACATTCATTAATCAATTACTCCCCCACTCTGACCTTCTAGAGAATTTATGTCTCTTCAAAAAAATCCACCTTGCCGGGCGTGGTGGCGCACACTTGTAATCCCAGCATTCGGGAGGCTGAGACCGGAGGATCTGGGTTCGCGGCCAGCCTCAGCTACCTAGTGAGGCACTCCGCAACTTAGTGAGACCCTGTTTCAAAATAAAGAATAAAAAATAGGGCTGGGGGTGTAGCTCGGAGGTAGAATGCCCCTGAGTTCAATCCCCAGTACCGCAAAAAAAAAAAAAAAAAAAAAAAAAAAAAA
>PVLC010031550.1:7948-18806 GCA_004027655.1 Graphiurus murinus
TTTTTTTTTTTTTTTTTTTTTTTTTTTTTTGCGGTACTGGGAATGGAATCCAGGGGCATTCTACCTCCGAACTACACCCCTATCCCCATTTTTTATTCTTTATTTTTGAAACAGGGTCTCAGCCGGGCGTGGTGGCGCACGCTTATAATCTCAGCATTTGGGAGGCTGAGACTGGAGGATCCGGGTTCCAGGTCAGCCTCAGCTACCTAGTGAGGCCCTCTGCAACTTAGTGAGACCCTGTTTCAAAATAAAGAATAAAAAATTGGGCTGGGGGTATAGCTGAGAGGTAGAATGCTCCTGAGTTCAATTCCCCCCCCAAAACAATAACAACAAAAAACCCAAAACAAAACAAACAAACAAAAAACCAGGGTTTCACTAAGTTATGGAGAGCCTCACTAAGTAGCTGAGGCTGGCCACAAACCCGAATCCTCCTGTCTTAGCCTCCCAAGTACTAGGATTACAAGTATGTGCCACCACACCCTACTCCCAGCCCTATTTTTTATTCTTTATTTGGAAACAGGGTTTCACTAAGTTGTGAAAGGCCTCACTAAGTAGCTGAGGCTGCAAATCCAGATCCTCCTGTCTCAGCCTCCCAAGTACTGGGATTACAAGTGGTGTGCCCCCACACCCAGCTACCACTTCACTTTTTATTTTTTGCCATACTGGGGATTGAACCCAGGGGCATTTTACCTCTGAGCTATACCCCCAGTCCTATTTTTTATTCTTTATTTTGAAACAGGGTCTCACTAAGTTGTGGAGGGCCTCACTAAGTAGCTGAGGCTGGTTGAGAACCTGGATCCTCTGGTCTCAGCCTCCCAAGTACTGGGATTACAAATGGGCGCCACCATTCCCGGTTTTTCTCTTTTCTTTTTTGTAGTACTGGGGATTGAACTCAGGGGCATTCTAGGAGCTACACCCCCAGCATTAATTTTTTTGTTTTTTAAATTTGGAAACAGGGTCTCACTAAGTTGCAGTGGCCTCACTAAATTGCTAAGTCTGGCTGAGATCCCTCAATCCTCCTGTCTCAGTCTCCCAAGTACATTACAAGCATGTACTACCATGCCTAGATTGGTTTTATTTTTTATTTTGAAACAGAGTCTAACTTGCTGAGAGTCACGCTAAGTTACTGAGGCCAGCCTCAAATCCTCCTGTCTCAGCCTTGCAAGTACTAGGATTACAGCTATGTGCCAATCTGCCTGGCAGGGTCAGCCATTTATTTGGGCAAGGCAAATCCTAACTGCAGAGGATCTCACTAAGTTGCCTCAAAACTGTGATCCTCCTGTCTCAGCTTCCCAAGTACTGGGACTACAGATGTATGCCACCTTGTCCAGTTACACTCTTCTTTCTTTGTTTCTCTCTCTTGAGAGGCTGAGACTGGAGGATCGAAGGTTTGTGGCAACCCTCCACAACTTAGTGAGACCCTATTTTAAAATAAAAAATAAGAAGTCGGGCGTGGTGGTGCACGCTTGTAATCCCAGCATTTGGGAGGCTGAGACCAGAGGATCCGGGTTTGAGGCCAGCCTCAGCTACCTAGTGAGGCCCTCTGCAACTTAGTGAGACCCTGTTTCAAAATAAAGAATAAATATAGGGCTGGGGGTGTAGCTCAGAGTTAGAATGCCCCTGAGTTCAATCCCCAGTACCACAAATAAATAAATAAATAAATAAATAAATAAATAAATAAATAAATAAATAAAATAAAAAATAAGCCTGGCGTGGTGTCACATGCTTGTAATCCCAGTACTTAGGAAGCTGAGACAGGAGGATCACAGGTTTGTGGCCAGCCTCAGCAACTTGTTAGTCCCTCTACAACTTAGTGAGACCCTGTTTCAAAATAAAGAATAAAATAGGGCTAGAGGTTTAGCTCAGAGGTAGAATGCCCCTGAGTTCTATCCCCAGTACTGCAAAAAAAAAAAAAAAAAAAAAAATGTCAGGCATGGTGCACACTTGTAATCCCAGTACTTGGGAGGCTGACACAGGAGGATCACAAATTCACAGCCAGCCTCAGCAACTTATTGAGGCTCTCAGAGGAACTTAATAAAACCTGTATCTACCTATCTTTTTTTTTTTTGGTACTGGGGATTGAACCCAGGGACATTCTACATTTGAGCTATACCCCCAGCCTTATTTTTTATTCTTTATTTTGAAACAGGGTCTCACTAAGTTGCGGAGGGCCTCACTAGGTAGCTGAGGCTTACCGCAAACCCAGATCCTCCGGTCTCAACCTCCCAAATGCTGGGATTACAAGCATGTGCCACTATACCCAGCTTTGTATCTACGTATCTTTCTTTTTTTGTAGTGCTGGGGATGGACCCAGGGGCATGTTCTCTCCGAACTTCACCCCCATCCTTATTTTTTTTTTTTGCGGTACTGAGGATTGAACTCAGGGGCATTCTACCTCCGAGCTACATTCTCAGCCCTATTGTTTATTCTTTATTTTGAAACTGAGTCTAAGTTGCGGAGTGCCTCACTAGGTAGCTGAGGCTGGCCGCGAACCCGGATCCTCCGGTCTCAGCCTCTGGAATGCTGGGATTACAAGCGTGCGCCACCACGCCCAGCTCCTTATTTTATTTATTTATTTATTTAGTACTGGGGATTGAACCCAGAGGCATTCTTTTTTTTTGTACTGGGGATTGAGCCCAGGGGCATTCTATCTCCATGTTGCACCCCAACCCTATTTTTACTCTTTATTCTTAGTGTGTGTGTGTGTGTGTGTGTGTGTGTGTGTGTGTGTGAGAGAGAGAGAGAGAGAGAGAGAGAGAGAGAGAGAGAGAGAGAGAGACTGAGGATCGAAGCCAGGGGTATAGAATACCTGAGCTACACCCCCAGCCCGATTTTATTTCTTTTTTTTTTTTGCAGTACTGGGGATTGAACTCAGGGGCATTCTACCTCTGAGCTATACCCTTAGCCCTATTATTTATTCTTTATTTTGAAACAGAGTCTCACTAAGTTGCGGAGTGCCTCACTAGGTAGCTGAGACTGGCTGAGAACCTGGATCCTCCAGTCTCAGCCTCCCAAATGCTGGGATTACAAGCGTGGGCCACCACGCCCGGCTTCTGATTTTATTTCTTATTTGGAAACAGGGTCTCACTAAGTTGCGGAAGGTCTTGCTAAATTACCTAGCTGGCTTGGAACCTGTGATCCTCCTGTCTCAGTTCCCAAGTACTGGGATTGTGTGTGCTACCATGCCTGGCTTATTCTTTATTTTGAAACAGGGCCTCACTAAGTAGCTGAGGCTGGCCATGAAACTGTGATCCTCCTGTCTCAGCCTCTCAAGTACTGGGATTACAAGTGTGTGCCACCACACCTGGCAACCCAGAGGCATTCTACCTCCAAGTTATATACCTCCAGCCAGTTTTTATTTCTTACTTGGAAACAGGGTCTCACTAAATTGTGGAGGGCCTTGCTAAGTTGCCCAAGGCTGGCTTCAAACCTGTGATCCTCTTTTTTTTTTTTTTTTTTTTTTTTGCGGTACTGGGGATTGAACTCAGGGGCGTTCTACCTCCGAGCTATACCCCCAGCCCTATTTTTTATTCTTTATTTTGAAACCGGGTCTCACTAAGTTGCGGAGTGAACCCGGATCCTCCGGTCTCAGCCTCCCGAATGCTGGGATTACAAGCGTGCGCCACCACGCCCGGCTACCTGTGATCCTCTTGTCTCAGTCTCCCAAATACTGGGATTACAAGCATGTGCCACCTTGCCTGGCTTATTCTTTTATTTTGAAACAGGGTCTCACTTAGGTTGTGGAGGGACTAAGTTGCTGAGGCTGGCTGTGAACCTGCAATCCTTGTCTCAGTCTCCTAAGTAGTAAGATTACAAGTATGTGCTACCACACCCAGCTGACCTGTTTTTTTTTTTGTTTTTTTTTTTAACGTGCTGGAAAGCCGGGCATGGTGGCACATGCTTGTAATCCCAGCATTTGGGAAGCTGAAACCAGAGGATCCAGGTTCGCGGCCAGCCTCAGCTGCTTAGTGAGGCCCTCTGCAACTTAGTGAGTCCCTGTTTCCAAATAAAGAATAAAAAAATAGGGCTGGGGCTGTAGCTTGGAGGTAGAATGCCCCCAGGTTCCAAAAAAAAAAAAAAAAGTGCTGGGTATATAACTCAGTAGAACACTCCTGAGTTCAATCTCCAGTACAAAAAAGAAAAAAAAAAGGTCATTGGGTGAATTTCGTAAATGAATGAATAAATGAGGGCCAACTCAATATTTATGGAATGAATAGATGAAAGACTAAATGCCCAGTTTCCAGGTTTGTTTGTGGATCCTCCTTGTTCTCTCTCAGCTCCCATTATCCTAATTTGATGGCCATCTCTTGCTCCACTTCAGGGTCACCTGGATGCATCTCAGTCACACAGATTCCCTGACTGTGACACCTCTCCTGTGGCCATAGCTACCTCTGGTGAGGAGCAGGAACTCCATTATGCCTCCCTCAGCTTCGTGGGGCTCAGGCCCTGGGATCCTGAGGACCAGGAAGCAACTAGCAGGACCGAGTACACCGAGATCAAGATCAGCAACTGATATGCCCAGGAGCACCCAGGGGTTCCCTGGGGAGGGAGATGTCAGGGATAACTCCTAGGTTAGCAGTCCTCAGGTAAACAGGATATTGGCTAGCAGAGGGGAGTCCCCGCTCTGGTGCTAGGCAGTACTGGGAGTAATGGGCTCCAGTTTTAGCCCCATCACCAATGAAAAGCCTGACTTTAAGCAAGTTACTTTATTCTTCAGTTTCTTCCTCTGTAAAATGGACACAAAAAAACCTAACTCACGAGCTGTTGTAGATTGTCCAGGCAGTAATTAACATAAAGCATCCAAAGGGTTGAGGCAGGGGGATCACAGGATTGAGGCCAGTCTCAGCAATTTAGCCAGGCCTTCAAGCAACTTAGCAAGACTGTTTCTAAATAAAAAATTAAAAAATAGGGCTGGGGGTATAGCTCAGGGGTAGAGTGCCCCTGGGTTCAATCTCCAGCACCACAAAATATATACACATAAAAAGTATCCAAGGGAGCCGGGTATGGTGGCACATGCTTGTAATTCCAGTACTTGGGAGGCTGAGACCAGAGGATCTGAGTTCACGGCCAGCCTCAGCTACTTAGTGAGGCCCTCTGCAACTTAGTGAGACCCTGTTTCAAAATAAAGAATAAAAAATAGAACTGGAAAGCCAGGTGTAGTGGCGCACGCTTGTAATCCCAGCATTCGGGAGGCTGAGACAGGAGGATCCGGGTTCGCGGCCAGCCTCAGCTACCTAGTGAGGCACTCTGCAACTTAGTGAGACTCGGTTTCAAAATAAAGAATAAAAAATAGGGCTGGGGGTATAGCTCGGAGATAGAATGCCCATGAGTTCAATCTCCAGTACCGCAAAAAAAAAAAAAAAAAAAAAAGAACTGGGGGTGTAGCTCGGAGGTAGAATGCCCCTGGGTTCAATCCCCAGTACCACACACACACACACAAAGTATCCAAGGGACTGTGTTTGTAGGGAGCACCTCATTGGGCAGACCTCCTCCCAGAAAGTCCACTGGGTGTGGGACTCACTAGGTCTGTCCATCCTGGCCCAATCCAGTTCTACCCTGTGGAAGTATGTTCTCTCTTCTGTACATGCTCTGCGACTGTGATACCGTATGACATCCTTGCCAGAACGTCCATGATTTGTGTGTGTGTGTGTGTGTGTGTGTGTGTGTGTGTGTGTATGTTACTAAGGATTGAACCCAGGGTTGTCCTACCTCTGAGCTAAACCCCAGCCCTTTTTTTTTTGCTTTTGAAACAGGGTGTCACTAAGTTGCTGAGAGTCTCACTATGTCACTGAGGCTGTCCTTAAACCTGTAATCCTCCTGTCTCTGCCTCCCATGTACTAGGATTACAGCACATACATGCAATGGAGAACACCTGTCCAATATCAGGAAAAGACAAGATGGAAATAAGATTACTTATAGGCTGTGGGAGTGCACAGCATACCTGGAGGCCACACATTGGAGGTCAGGGAGCACATGGAGAGAGATGGAGACCTATGAGTCTATTTTGGGGGGCTTCAGATTGTTGTGCAAACAGGTTTCCAGAGAGGATTTTTTTTTCTTTTTTTGTGGTACTGGGGATTGAACCCGGGGGCATTCTACCTCTGAGCTACACCACAGCCCTTTTTATTTTTATTTGGAAACAAGATCTGACTAGGTTGCTGACTAAGTTGCTGAGGCTGGCCTTGAACCTGAAATCTTCCTGTCTTGGCCTCACAAGTATTGGGATTACAGGCATGTGCCACCATGCCTGGCTTAATGGTGGGTTTAAAGCAGGTGGACACATCTCCAGGTCACAGAGTAACTGTGAGGTAGACACTGTGGTCTCTGCACGGTCCATGCAGAGTGTAGGGGTCAGAGGCCACTCAGGCAGGCTGTCTGCAGTTGTTCCACGGGGAAGGGGTCACCAGTAGGAAGTTGTATGAGATGGATATTTGGAAGGGCCACATAGAGGAACTGAGAGGGGCAGAACTGGAAATTGTGCTGAAGGTGACTGAGCCCTGCTGGTACATGGGAAAGAACTACCCAAAGTGGATGCCAGCACACATGTGATACCAGTACTTGGGAGGCTGAGTCAGGAGGATTGCAGGTTAAGAGCCAGCATCAGCAACTTAGTGAGGCCCTCCACAACTTAGTGAGACTATTTGAAAATAAAAAAATATAATAGGCTGGAGGCGTAGCTTAGAGCTAGAATGGCCCTGGGTTCAATTCCCAGTACAAAAAAAAAAAAAAAAAAAAAAAAGGAGGGGCTAGGGCTGTAGCTCAGAGGTAGAATGCCCCTTGGTTCAATCCCAGTACTCCCTCCACCACACACACAAAAGGATCTTGCTATGTTGCGTAGGCTGGTCTTGAATTCTTAGTTCAAGTGATCCTCCTTGCCTTAGGATTCCCAGTAGCTGGGATTATAGACTGTGTGTCAATGTACCCAGCAAAAGTTTGAATAATAAATGAAAGACTGAATGGTCAGATGAAAGATTGAAGAGATAAATGGATGGGAAAAAAGAAGAGGTAAATTTTCCCAAAAAGAACTTCTTTGTGCAGAGACTGGACTCCCCAAGCTCCAATAAAACAGTTTATTACTAAAGTACAGTGATGTCAAAGGTAGGGGTCCCACTAAGGTGCCCCAACATGCCTGTGAGTTAGGGAGTCTTCTCCATCCACAACTCCCGAGGACACTGGAGGTGACAGCTGAGACGGCAGGGCACTCTAAAAGAGGAACTTCACATTATCTGGAGGGTGATTCTGGGTTCCCTGGCACTAAGCAGAACTGATGTGTATGGTCTAAAGAAGTGGCAGGAATGCACATTCAAGGGATTCTCTGTAAGCTCTTCTGTGATTAAACAGCAGGTATTGAGTCACATTGCTTCTATTTCATTTCGTTTTTTTGATTTCAAACTACAAATTGAAAGTTCTGGAAAACAATAAAAATGGTGATTAGTATCTTATTCAAGGAACAGGGGACCACATTGGGGACAGAGGCAGTGGATTTTTGTGTATGATATGGACAAGGGGGTCTGAACTAAAGGAAAACAGAGAGTCTATGTAGGTGGGTAGAGGGTCACAGGGAGAGAGGGATGGATGCCAAAAGGGACAGAAAGACATGGGAACACCTTGATGCTACAGACACACACACATGTATGTATGTATGTATGTATGTATGTATGTATGTATGTATGTATGTACTGGGGATTGAATCCAGGGGCATTCTACCTCTGTGCTAAACCCCTAGTCTGTGATACTCCTGTCTCAGCCTTCCAAGCACTGGGATTACAGGTGTATGCCACCACACCCGGCCCTTGATGCTATTTTTGAGGAAGTGAATCCAGTCATGTCTAAAACTCCACCCTTAGAATTTTCTAGTTAAAACAGCCATCAATCCACCTTTTTCTTTTTCTTTTCTTTTTTTGCGGTACTGGGGATTGAACTCAGGGGCGTTCTACCTTCGAGCTATACCCCCAGCCCTATTTTTTAATTCTTTATTTTTGAAACAGGGTCTCACTAAGTTGTGGAGTGCCTCACTAGGTGGCTGAGGTTGGCCGTGAACTCGGATCCTCCAGTCTCAGCCTCCCAAATGCTGGGATTACGAGCATGTGCCACCACGCCCGGCTCAATCCACCTTTTTCTTACAGCCAACCTGGGTCAGGTTTCAGTTGCTTGCCCTTATTGGGAGCTGGAAGCTCAAGAGCCTGTGGAGAAACCAGCATCTGCTGGGAGCTGGTCCTGGGTACTTGTGCTACCTCTGGGAATCAGTCCTTTGCAGGGACCTGCGTAGGGCTGGAGTGGGAGCAGGGGTAAGGGTGAGAGGGGTAAGATGTGCAAATACTCCTCACCTGGATTCCACCTATGGCACCATCTTCAGGTGAAGGGGGTCATACGGTGACACCTGCAGATCCTTCAATGGGGCTTCTAGATTGTTCCTCAGCATAGCGTAGGGTGGTTTCTCCTCGTATTTGAGGGCCATAACCACCTTCAGGTACTCATGCAGGGTCTCTGTGGTCAAGATACACCCCAGCATGGGAAAGGCCTGAGAGTTGCCCTCAACCTGGAGCCTAGAGGGCTGTGCCCAGGACAGCCAGGCCAGGACAGGGGCCTGGAGGCGTCATTGGTGAATGACGTCCATGGCTCAGTGCCACCTCTGTGCTGGTGCTGCCAGAGACACTTAACAGTTATTTTTCAATGTTGAGACAATGTCAAAGGTAGCACTGGGAGAAGGCACCATGAACTTGAGAGTTACCAGCAGCCAATCTCGTTTCACAAGATCCCACCACTTCCTCATCCTGGGATTTTAGAGCAAATCCCAGTGCACAAATATTTAGTGTACATCTCTCAAATGAGGGTGGCAAACTCTTCCCACAAATAACAGTGAGTGCTTGGCTCTGCAGGGGGCGGTGTGTGTGGATGCAGCTTGGGTGCTACCCCGCAAAAGGAGACAAAGGTGTTAGAAAACTGGACATGCATGGTTGTGCGCCAGCCCAGCTCCCTTTATGGTTACGACTGTGCAAATTGCAGGTAAGTTTCATGGGCCATGAAATCTTTTTCTTCTTTGGTACTGGGACTAGAACCCAGGGCATTCCACCTCTGAGCTACATCCCTATCCCTTTTTATTTATTTTTTGTGGTGCTGGGGACTGAACCCAGGGACATTCTACCGCCAAGCTACCCTAGCCCATTTTTATTTTTTATTCTGAAACAGGATTTCACCAAATTGCCGAGAGACTCATGAAGTTCCTAAAGCTGGCTTCGAACCTGTGATCCTCCTATCTCAGCCTCCCAAGTACTAGTATTATAGGCATGTGCCGCAATACCCAGCTTTATTTTTTATTTTGAAACACGGTTTCACTAAATTGCCCAAGTTGGTTTGGAACCTACAATCCTGTCTCAGTCAGGAATTTTCACTTTTTGTGCCATTCATTTCAGTTTGGTTTAAATTATTGTATAAACAAATATTATATTGGCATTTAAACAAAATGTAATAAAGAGTCAGGCATGGTGGTGCATATCTGTAATCTCAGTATTTGAGAGACTGAGACAAGAGGATTGCAGGTTTGAGACTAGCCTCAGCAAGTAGTGAGGCTTTCATCAACATATCTCCCAGTACTGTCATTAAGAAAAAAAATAAATAAATAAAAATGTAAGCCAGGTGTGGTGGTCCACGCTTGTAATCCCAATACTTGGGAGGCTGAGACCGGAGTCTCCGGGTTCATGGCCAGCCTCAGCTACTTAGTGAGGCCCTCCTCGATTTAGTGAGACCCTGTTTCAAAATAAAGAATAAAAAATAGGGCTGGGGGTATAGCTCGAAGGTAGAATGCCCCTGAGTTCAATCACTAGTACTGAAAAATAAATAAATAAATAAATAAATAAATAAATAAATAAATAAATAAATAAATAAAAAGTAAGACTGGGGGTGTAGCTCAGAGGTAGAATGCTCCTGAGTTTAATCTCCAGTACCTAAAAAAAAAAAAAAGAAAAAAAGAAAAGAAAAGAAAAAGAAAATGTGCTGGGCGTGGTGGCACATGCTTGTAATCCCAGTACTTGGGAGGCTGAGACCAGAGGATCTGGGTTTGTGGCCAGCCTCAGCTATTTAGTGAGGTCCTCCATAACTTAGTGAGACCCTGTTTCAAAATAAAGAATAAAAAAATAGGACTGGGAGCTGGGCGTGGTGGCGCACGCTTGTAATTCCGGCATTCGGGAGGCTGAGTCCGGAGGATCGGGGTTCGCGGCCAGCTTCAGCTACCTAGTGAGGCACTCTGCAACCTAGTGAGACCCGGTTTCAAAATAAAGAATAAAAAATAGGGCTGAGGGTATAGCTCGGAGGTAGAATGCCCCTGAGTTCAATCCCCAGTACCGCAAAAAAAAAAAAAAAAAAATAGGGCTGGGGGTGTAGCTCAGAGGTAGAATGCCCCTGAGTTTAATCCCCAGTACTGCAAATAAATAAATAAATAAATAAATAAATAAATAAATAAATAAATAAATAAAATAAATAAATAAAAAATATAGAGCTGGGGTATATCTCAGAAGTAGAATGCCGCCGGGCGTGGCGGCGCATGCTTGTAATCCCAGCATTTGGGAGGCTGACACTGGAGGATCCGGGTTCGCAGCCAGCCTCAGCTACCTAGTGAGGCACTCCGCAATTTAGTGAGACCCTGTTTCAAAATAAAGAATAAGCCGGGCGTGGTGGCGCACGCTTGTAATCCCAGCATTCGGGAGGCTGAGACCAGAGGATCCGGGTTCGCGGCCAGCCTCAGCTACCTAGTGAGGCACTCCACAACTTAGTGAGACTCGGTTTCAAAATAAAGAATAAAAAAATAGGGCTGGGGGTGTAGCTCAGAGGTAGAATGCCCCTGAGTTCAATCCCCAGTACC
>PVLC010031551.1:0-18598 GCA_004027655.1 Graphiurus murinus
TTTTTTTTTTTTTTTTGCGGTACTGGGGGTTGAACTCAGGGGCATTCTACACTCCCAGCCCTATTTTTTTATTCTTTATTTGAAACCAGGTCTCAATAAGTTGCGGAGTGCCTCACTAGGTAGCTGAGGCTGGCCGTGAACCCGGATCCTCCGGTCTCAGCCTCCCAAATGCTGGGATTACAAGCGTGCGCCACCACGCCCGGCTTCTACTTTTTTTTATTCTTTATTTTGAAACCGAGTCTCACTAAGTTGCCGAGTACCTCAGTAGGTAGCTGAGGCTGGCCGCAAACCTGGATCCTCTGGTCTCAGCCTCCCGAATGCTGGGATTACAAGCGTGCGCCACCACGCGTGGCAGATGAACACTTCTTAAATGATTAACACATCTATATGTAGAATTGATCAGAATCTGTCCTACAGTTGAATCCATTTTGTTTATTCATTCCAGATATAGAACACTTACAAAAACTTAAACTGAGCAACAGATATACCCTTAGGATAATTTTGAAATAATTATTGTGCTTACAGAATTTAAAACTTGGTTCTTAATGGGTTATGGTAGCAAAAAGAGATAGATGCAATATGAAAGCAGAGATATCAAGTTTTTAGTTACCCATCAGATATCTGCAGATCCGAGTGGAGAGTCAGTGCTTTTAGCAAAAGCAGTCTCTAAGTCCCTATTACAGCAATGAAGCAGTGTTGCAGAGATTGCATAGTATGCCTTAGCCCCTGTTCCCACTGTCCACTGAGATGGCTGTGGGGAGGCTTGGAAGAAGGCCAGAATGCCAGGCCTCACTTTGCAGTTGGCTGCAGAGTATCAGCTCTGGGACTTCTAGGCTACCCCCTGTCAGCTGAGTGAGTGTGCCTACTTCTGTAGACATCCAGTACTTTGATCTTACTGGGATGAAATAATTAAATCTTAACTATTATCTTCTTAGTATTCTATGGAAATATGGAAATGGCCAGAGCCTGCTGAAATGGAAAAATTAGCCAGTTCCTGTTTTGGATCTCAGCTGAGTCATGGCATCTGTATCAGAGTGTCTGAGTTTTTTTTTTTTTTTTTCCTTCCCTTCCCCAGGCAGCTGTTAGAAATTTGCCAAGTGAGATTATGTGTACCTTTGTAAAAAGGCATGTGGACTGGAAATACGATCTTTACTGTTTTGTATTTTACTTAAATTTTTAAATAAGATCATGGCAAATGAAGCTGGAATCAATTATCTTAAAGTTTCAAGGGATTTTTTAGTTTCATAACAGTGAGTTTAGATGTAATAGTTTGCTATAACTTACATGTGTCAGGGGCACATGTATCTTTATTGTTTTGGTTCTTGAATACTTATTGGGAACCTACTATTTGCCAGGCAGTGTCATTGGTCAAAAGCAGCAGTAAAAAAAAAAAAAAATTGGACAAAACCCTTTGCCCTTGTAGTTTAAATTTTAATGTGAAGAGAGACAACAAAATGTGTTAGGTGATGGAAATTACTGTGAAGAAAAGCTTATCAGGAGGGAGGACAGAGTTTAGGAGGAGGTTATAATTTTAAATAGAATGGTTGGGAGAAGCTTGATGTGTTGGCACATGTCCATAATCCTAGTACTTGGGAGGCTGAGACAGGAGGATCACAGGTTCAAAGTCGAGCTCAGTAACTTAGCAAGGTCCTCAACAATTTAGTAAAACCCTGTTTCAAAAGAAAGAGGGCAGCTAAGTATGTAGCTCGGAAGTAGCATGCTCCTGGGTTCAATCCCCAGCACCAAAAAAAAAAAAAAAAGTAATGGTCAGGTGGAAATTAACTGAGATCATAGTTAAGGAAAGACCTAAGGTGGTGAGGGAGCAAACTGTGAGACTATCTGGGGGAGACAGTTTAGGCAAAGGGAGTATCAATTGCAAAGTTTCTGAGGCAGTGAAATTCTTGGCTTCTTCTAAGAAAGTGAGGCCAATGTGACAATGGAATTCTACTCAGCAATTAAGAAGAATAAAATAATGTCATCTGCAAGAAAATGGAAGGACCTGTAGAACATTATTTTAAGTGAGATTAGCCAGTCACAGAAAGTGAAGGGACATATGTTTTCTTTAATATGTGAAGCTAGGGAGTAACTGGGATATCAGAGGGACTCCAGATAAGGGAGGAGAAACCTCAGTGGAGTCAGGGAAGTGGTCTAAAGGAAGCAAAGAGGAAGACTGAGATTCATTATTGGAAATACTAACATTGACTGTGTGCTCATATGTGAAGACCCCAATGTTAATCTCAGTACTCTGGGAAGGGGGGAGATGGGAAGGTGGGGGCACCAAGTGCTATGTGCATGTATGTCAATGTCAACATGATTTACATTTTTATGTGAGATGATAATGCACCAATAAAAGCACATTAAAAATAAAAGAGAGCCAGGCGTGGTGGCGCACGCTTGTAATCCTAGCATTCGGGAGGCTGAGACAGGAGGATCCGGGTTCGCGGCCAGCCTCAGCTACCTAGTGAGGCACTCGGCAACTTAGTGAGACTCGATTTCAAAATAAAGAATAAAAAAGTAGGGCTGGGGGTATAGCTCGGAGGTAGAATGCCCCTGAGTTCAACTCCCAGTATCGCAAAAAAATAAAAAAATAAAAAATAAAAAAAATAAAAAAGAGAAGCCGGGCGTGGTGACGCACGCTTGTAATCCCAGCATTTGGGAGGCTGAAACCGGAGGATCCGGGTTCATGGCCAGCCTCCGCTACCTAGTGAGGCACTCCGCAACTTAGTGAGACTCGCTTTCAAAATAAAGAATAGCCGGGCATGGTGGAGCACGCTTGTAATTCCAGCATTTGGGAGGCTGAGACCGGAGGATCTGGGTTCGCGGCCAGCCTCAGCTACCTAGTGAGGCACTCCGCAACTTAGTGAGACTCGGTTTCAAAACAAAGAATAAAAAAATAGGGCTGGGGGTATAGCTCGGAGGTAGAATGCCCCTGAGTTCAATCCCCAGTACCGCAAAAAATAAATAAATAAATAAATAAAGAATAAAAAATAGGGCTGGGGTATAGCTCGGAGGTAGAATGCCCCTGAGTTCAATCCCCAGTACCGCAACAAAAAAAAAAAAAAAAAAAAAGAGAGAAAAAATAAAAAAAGAAAGTGAGGCCAGTGTGGCTGAAGAGCAAGCCAGAAGGAGAAGGAGTGGCAGAGATCCAGACCATGTGAACACTTTGTAGACCATTGTAAAAGCTGTTTTTTACTCTCAGTGAGATAGAATTCTGAGTGGAAGAGTGACATAATACGTTAAAAACTTGTTTGCAGCTTTATCAAGATATGATTAACTCTAATAGACTGCACATATTTAAAATATATAATTTAGCTAGGCGTGGTGGCGCACGCTTGTAATCCCAGCATTCGGGAGGCTGAGACCGGAGGATCCGGGTTCGCGGCCAGCCTCAGCTACCTAGTGAGGCACTCCGCAACTTATTGAGACTCGGTTTCAAAATAAAGAATAAAAAATAGGGTCGGAGGTAGAATGCCCCTGAGTTCAATCCCCAGTACCGAAAGAAAAAAAAAAAAAAAAAAGATTAAAAAATAGGGCTGGGGATATAGCTCGAAGGTAGAATGCCCCTGACTTCAATCCCCAGTACCGCAAAAAAAAAAGGACTCGATGTGTATCTCAGAGGTAGAATGCCTCTAGGTTCAATCCCTAGTACCACCGTAAAAAACCAAAACAAAACTAAACTAAACTAAAAATGGCTGGGGTATAGCTCAGATATAATGTTCCTGGATTCAATCCTCATTTTCCCACACACAAGAAAAATCAATAATAACAAAGGATGTGTGTCAAAAGAAAAATCAATAATAACAAAGGATGTGTGTCAATTTAAGATGTATACCAGATTTCAGATCTCTGGTCAGATGTCATCTCCTTAGTCAAGCCTTACTCACTCCCACTGCTTTGACTCTCATTCTAATATCTTTTCTCCTTTCTTTTTCCCATTTCTCCATCTACCATTCTCTTTTTTTTTCCTCTGTTCTTTCTTTTTCCATGGCATTGTTTACTCCAGTTATGAGGACAGACTTTCTCTTGTTCCCTACGGCTTCCCTGGCACCTGAAACATTGCCTAGTGCATAAGAGGTTTTTACCAGCCGGGCGTGGTGGCGCATGCTTGTAATCCCAGCATTCGGGAGGCTGAGACCAGAGGATCTGGGTTCGCGGCCAGCCTCAGCTACCTAGTGAGGCACTCCGCAACTTAGTGAGACCCGGTTTCAAAATAAAGCATAAAGAATAGGGCTGGGGGTATAGCTCGGAGGTAGAACGCCCCTGAGTTCAATCCCCAGTACCACAAAAAAAAAAAAAAGAGGTTTTTACCAAATATTTATTTGGATGAATTACAAATGGAAAACTTGTCTAATGCCTTTAAAAGATGGACTGACTTAGCCGGGCATGATGGCATATGCTTGTAATCCCAGTACTGGGGAGGCTGAAACAGGAGGATGGCATGTTCGAATCTAGTGAGGCACTCAGAAACTTAGTGAGGCACTCAGAAACTTAGTGAGACCCTGTTTCCAAATAAAATATAAAAATAGGTCTGGGGGTGTAGCCTGGAGGTAAAAGGCCCATGGGTTCCATCCCCAGTACCACAGGAAAAAGAAAAAAGAAAAAAATTAAGATAGGCTAACTTCCAAATAAATTTATGCAAACTTTCCAGTAACAGATATTGCATAAAGTGGTTCTTCATTAATGTCTGTTTCTCTCCAACCACAGGAAGAATGCATTAATATATAATAGGAAGGCAGTTTTATAGAAGAAACTCAGGCCTGTTCGATAGATTAAGTAAATAGTTTCATTCTTATGGCAAGAGCATTAATTTATGAGGAAAGAGGAAGTTTTGTTTTGTTTTTATATTGGGGATCAAATCCAGGCCCTTGCACATGCTAGGAAGCACTCTACCATTGAGCTACAGCCCCAGCCTAGATAAGGAAAATTTTGTCTTGTTTTGTATTTATTTTCTAAATGAAATTTGCCGTGGGATTTCTTCATTAGACATCATTTAAAACATGATTGTTGCCCTTAGCTTCTTGTGCTTATTTAAGAAGCAAACCTAAAGGCCGGGCAGGTGGTGCACGCTTGTAATCCCAGTTCTTGGGAGGCTGAGACTGTAGGATTGTGTTAGCAGCCAGCCTCAGCTACTTAGTGAGGTCCTCTACAACTTAGTGAGACCCTGTTTCAAAGACTAAAAATTAGGACTGGGGGTGTAGTTTGGAGGTAGAAGGCCCCTGGGTTCAATCCCCAGTACCAAAAAAAAAAAAAAAAAAAAAAAAAAGTAGCAAACCTAAAGGTCAAGAAAGTGCTATTGCAATACAAAACCAAAGTCAAGGCAGCAACAAAAATCATTTCAAGAGCCGAGAGTGGTGGTGCTTGGGAGGCTGAGACAGAAGGATCGCAGGTTTAAAGCCAGCCTCATTAACTTAGCGAGGCTCTCAGCATCCTGGTAAGACCCTGTTTCCAAATAAATGAAATTGGACTGGGGGGGGGGTGTAATTTGGAATTGGATTGCCTCTGGATTCAATCCCCTGCACCAAAAGAAAAAAAATTGTTTCAAGTTGGAACCATGAGTTATTTAATCTAACGGATACAAACAGTAACTACTTACCAGTCTGGTTAAAATGATGTGCTGCTCAGCCCAAAGATGGTGGCACCCTGTTCCTCTGAGGCCCTCGAGGTGCTGCTCCATGACAAATAACTGACGCTTTGTTCTCATTGCAGTTGTCGGACGAGCAACCGCAAGAGTCTGATTGTGACCTCTAACACGTCACCGACGCTGCCACGGCCACACTCCCCACTCCATGGCCACACAGGTGAGTGCTTGTGGGTTAAGAAAGAGTAAGTGAGAGTCCACAGATGCCAGAAGTCTGTTCCACTTGTCACTTTGTGCAAGTTCAGAACATTACACTGCCACATCACTTGGCTGACTGAAGCAGTCAGGACCTGCTTTCTTTCTGTAGGAGAATGTTCAGTTTGCTTTTGACCATGTGTGTATGTATATGTGTGGTACTGGGGTTTGAACTCAGAATTGTACCTGAGGTACACCCCAAGCCCTGTTTTATTTTATTTTGAAACAGGGTTTCTCTATGTTAGCATACTCTGGCCTTGAACCTGCAGTCCTCCTGTCTCAAGCCTCCCATGTACTGGAATTATGGGCATATACCACCACATCTGCTACTTTTGACTTAATTGTTTCTTCCCTTGTTCTTTCAACATTCCTTTTAGTCTTGTACATATCTTGGGGCCAGGTATATATCCTGTGTCCATGGCCTTTGAGCTAGTGTGTTCTAGCTTACTGTGGCTCTAGTCATCATGGGCCATGAAACGAGGGTCCATTAACATTTTGTCCTACTATGCCCAAGGCTCAAGACTCACAGAGAGGACATTGTGTCTCATGGGACTCCAATGAACTTTTCTTTTGTTAGGCTAGAAGGAAAGAAAAATAAATTTATGAGGTCATATGCTTCAATTCCAATATGTGCATCAGAATTGAGGCATATGACCTCAAAAATTCATACTCTGTTCCATCTGGAATATGGGCTTCTTCAGACAGTATAAAGACCAATTTACATGCTTCACTGAGAAATGTATAAAAACTGTGGGGTTTACATTGATTCAGACACATATTACATACAGCGGTGGGGCAGAGACCTCATTTGAGTTTACTGTGTATATTGGTCTAGACCTGTATTCTTATATCCCATGGGAGCCTGGCCCAGCTTTGTTGAAGGGACTGTTGTACTGTTACCCTGCTCTTTGCTATACTGTTTACAGCAGAAGTCCTAAACCTAGGGTTAATGGGGATGGAGCTTGAAAACATAGGAAGATGTTCAGAGCTTGCTTCTAGGTCTAATAACCCATCGGTACTATTGTCCTAAGCCTTGACCTTGTCTATCTTTGGGCAGAAAGGAGACTATCAAAGTAGTGAAATGGGTTGGCATCAAGCCAGTAAGACAGATCTATTCCTCTTGGGCTTGTGGGTGGTGTTGGTGTTGGTGTGTGTGTGTGTGTGTGTGTGTGTGTGTGTGTGTGTGTGACTGGGGATTTAACCCTGGGGTGCTCTACCATTGAGCTACACCCCCAGACCTTTTAGTTTTTATGTTGACAGAGTCTCACTAAGTTGCCTAGCTGGGTTTGTGTTCTTATAGTTTCTGGAGTCTTTGAAGGGAGAGTAAGGATGCATATAGGTTAAGTTATCAGGGCTCTGAGAGTCTGGGTATTCTGAAATGGAACTTTATCCTTGGGAGAGGGTCTCATTTCAAATACCACTGTCACATTAGCACCAAGAGTATGGGGTTTCCGGGGAATTGAAGACAAATCTGACCTTTAAAGCAAAGCTTTTGTTGTTCTTAGATGCTTTTCACCAAAAAATTGACAAGTTTTTGGACTAAGTCAAATAACTCTGCCCTCCCATTTTGTAAAAACTTGGCATACATTTGACCTGATCTTTTCATCATATAGAAATAAATTTACCTTGTCGAGACTCTGCACATAATTTCACAACTGTAATGTGAGTACTGGACAGTAATTGCTACTGACTTCTTCCCTCTGAGATGATTATGTCTTTATTTAGATTCCTGGCAGTCAGAGTTTAGGACTAAATCTTCCCTACTCAAGTGACTTTGATTGAGAACACCACCTGGCCTTTTCAGCCTTTCTGGGTCTGTGGACTGCAACTCTTTGAGTTAATATGTATAATATGAGCCGGGCGTGGTGGCGCACGCTTGTAATCCCAGCATTCGGGAGGCTGAGACCGGAGGATCCGGGTTCGCAGCCAGCCTCAGCTACCTAGTGAGGCACTCCACAACTTAGTGAGACCCTGTTTCAAAATAAAGTATAAAAAATAGGGCTGGGGATGTAGCTCGGAGGTAGAATGCCTCTGAGTTCAATCCCCAGTACCACAAAAAAAAAAAAAAAAAAAAAAAAAGCATAATATGCTTAGTACCTCATAGCATCATCATCATTGTCATCTTACAACAAATCACTGCAGAAAATCTAGGGAGAAGAATTGACATAAAATGCCTAATCTATGGCTACAGACTATATTTAAAAGAGCTATTGAGAAAAGTAGCACTGATTGTTCCATTCAGATCAAATGACATTAGATTATATACTCAAATTTTACACATCCTGAGTTGCACACCTCACCACCCAGTACTTGGGAGGCTGAGACAGGAAGATTTCAGGTTCTGGGGCAGCCTCAGCAACTTAGCAAGACTGTTTCAAAATAAAAAGTTAAAAGGACTGGATAGGGATGTAGCTTTGAAGGTAGAAATACCCCTGGATTCAATCCTCAGTACCATTCCCCCAAAACATTTATATACATTCTCATTCATATTCATCTACCATTCCCATATATTAAACACACACCAGCCAGATATGGTGGCCGCATGCCTGTAATTCAGTACTTGGGATGCTGAGACAGGAGAATTGTAGGTTCAAGGCCAGCCTCAGCAACTTAGTGAGACTCTATCCTCAGTATCTGTCCCCCTACTAAAATCTTGCATATCCTAAAATTTGTATTTATACAAATTTTATACAAGTGTGTGGTGGCACACACTTGTAATCCCAGCATTCGGGAGGCTGAGACCAGAGGATCCGGGTTCGCGGCCAGCCTCAGCTACCTAGTGAGGCACTCCACAACTTAGTGAGACTCGGTTTCAAAATAAAGAATAAAAAATATAGGACTGGGGATATAGCTCGTAGGTAGAACGCCCCTGAGTTCAATTCCCAGTACCGCAAAAAAAAAAAAAAAAGAAGATGTTCTGAGTCCTTTCAATCTTGTATGTGTCATCTCTGTGTGTGTCGTACTAGGGATTAAACCCAAGGGCATTCTACCTCTGAGCTATATCCCCATCCCTATTTTATTTTTTATTTTGAAAGAGTCTCACTAAGTTGCTGAGAGCCTACTAAGTTCCTGAGACTGGCCTCAAACCTATGATCCTCCTATCTCAGTCTTCCAAATACCTGGGATTACAAGCATGCACAACCACACCTGGCTTAACTTTACTATTAAGTCTTGAATCTGCTGAATACTATGAGGCTGTTAATTTGAAAGTCGGCTTAGTTATCCCGTACAGTTCAATTCAGTATTAAATATCTATATAAATAAGTTACAGTTTCAGTAAGATCAATTCGGTAGGTACTTAGCCCTTCTGGAAATGGAAATTTCCTAGTTTTTTGTTTGTTTCGTCGTAACAGTTCTGTAATGCTGATGCTCAAACCCAGGACATGGCACATGTAAGACGTGTTCTACCACTGAGTTATCCTTCAGATCCCTAGTTCTCTTTTGTTTTTTCTTTTGTTTTTTTTCCCCCTTCTTTTTTTGTAGTAATACAGATGGAACCCAGGGGCATTCTACCTCTAAACTACACTCTCAGCCTTATTTTATTCTTTTATTTTGTTTTTTGGGGTTTTTTTTTTTTGCGGTACTGGGGATTGAACCCAGGGGAATTCTACCCCCGAGCTATACCCCTAGCCCTATTTTTTTATTCTTTATTTTGAAACTGAGTCTCACTAAGTTGCAGAGTGCCTCACTAGGTAGCTGAGGCTGGCCACAAACCCGGATCCTCCAGTCTCAGCCTCCCAAATGCTGGGATTACAAGCGTGCGCCACCACGCCCAGCTTTATTCTTTTATTTTGAAACAGGGTCTCACTAAGTTGCAGAGGGCCTCACTAAGTAGCCGAGGTTGGCCATGAACCTGCAATCCTCCCATCTCAGCCTCCCAAGTATTGGGATTATAAGCATGGGACACCATGCCTGGTTTTTTTTGTGTGTGGGGGGTACTGAGGATTGAACCTGGGGCTTTCTACCTCTGAGATACACCCCCAGCCCTATTTTATTTTTTATTTTGAAACAAGGTCTCACTAAGTTGCGGAGGGCCTCACTAAGTAGCTGAGGCTGGCCATGAACCTGTGATCCTCCTGTCTCAGCCTCCCAAATACTGTAATTACAAGTGTGCACTACCATGCCTGGCTAAGCCTTATTTTTTAGAGTAGTTTTAGATTCACAGCAAAACTGAAGAAGGGCTGGGCATGGTTGTTCAGGTCTGTAATCCTAGTACATGGAGGTTGATACAGGAGGATTACAAGTTAGAGGCCAGCCTTACTAACTTAGCGAGACCCCATTTCAAAATAAAAAGTTCTGGGAGTATAGCTTAGAGTAAGAGCTCCCCTGGGTTCAATTCCCAGTATTTAAAAAAATAAAATGCCAAACTTTGTTTTGAAGAAGGTATAGAGAGCTACATCTGCTGCCCCACTCATGTGTAGGCTCTCCATTATCAATATCCCCTACCAGAGTGATACATTTGTTACAACATATCATTATCACTCAGTAGTTTATATTAGGGCTCACTATTGGTGGTATACATTCTGTTGTTTAGACAATGTTTGATGGCATACATTCAACATTATAGTAATGTACAAAGTAGTTTCACTGCTGTAAGAATCTTCTGTGCTCTGCCCTTTAATTGTTCTTTGCCCCTAGCCCTGGCATTCAAAAGTCCTTTTACTGTCGCCAGCATTTTGCCTTTTTCATAATGTCATATAGTCGAAATAAAGTATCTAGCTTTTCAAATTAATGCTTCTTTTCACTTAATGATATGCATTTGTTTACTTTATGTCTTTTCATGGCTTGATAGCTCATTTCTCTTTTTGTATATAATTTATTAGATATTTATTTAGACTTTACTGTCACTGTAGAGATTTATTTATATTTTATTTGTGAAAACTGTCAGAATTTTTCTCAGAATTGCAAGCAATGTTTATATGGTATTAATATCCAAAAATTGCTTGTTGCATTTTATTACAAGCACAGAAGAAATAATAAACATAAACACACGTGATTAAAATAATAATAGCTCATTTCTTTTTAGCACTCAATAATATTCTTTTTTCTGACTGTACATTTTATTCACTCACCTATAGAAGGACATCTTGGTTGCTTCCAAGTTTGGGCAGTTATGAATAAAGCTACTATAAACATCCATTGCAGGTTTTTGTGATATTATAAATTTTCAAGTCATTTTGTGAAAATACTAAGGAGCACAGTTGCTGGATTGAATGGTAAGAATATGTTTAGTTTTGTAAAAACTGCTGAACAGTCTTCCAAAGTGGCTGTACCATTTTATATTTCTACCAGGGGTGAATGAGTGTTCCCTTTATGCTTCATCCTTACCAGCATTTAGTGTTATCAGCATTTTAGAAGGACTGAGTCCCTCTGGAATTTTTTTTTTTTTTTTTTTGAGGTACTAGGGATGGAACCCAGGGGCAGTCTACCTCCGAGCTACATCCCCAGCCCTATTTTTTATTCTTTATTTTTTTCCTCACTTTTTTTTTTTTTTTTTTTTTGTGGTACTGGGGATTGAACTCAGGGGCATTCTACCTCTGAGCCCTACTTTTTTTTATTCTTTATTTTGAAACCGAGTCTCACTAAGTTGCGGAGTGCCTCACTAGGTAGCTGAGGCTGGCTGCGAACCTGTGATCCTCCAGTCTCAGCCTCCCAAGTACTGGGATCACAAGCGTGCGCCACCACGCCTGGCTCCCTCTGGAGTTTTAGCTGAGCATAGTCCACACTGAACCTCCAACACTTCATCAATGGAAGTGCAGGTTTTCCTACTCTGACAGTCATTTCAGTGAGAATTTCTGCTTCTGAGTTTCTGATCCAGTAAATTCTGGTTCTCTGTATCTATTTCTGTCTCTCCAGTTTGGGGAGAAGTAGTTTGCCCTATAACCTCACTTTACTGACAGATCTAAGAAGAATTATTTTTTTCAGTTTGCTCAGCTTTTTACTTGTTGGGATCAGAGTGGCAACACCAAAACTCTTTACATACCAGACCAGAAACTGGAATCAGTTTAATTTTATTACCTGCAAAATATTCCACTATATAACTTTACCACAATTTATATATTCATTTCTGATTGATGTTCATCTAGGTCCAGTTAGGAGACAGAATCCATAAAGTGATTTTTTTATTTGTTTGTTTGCAGTACTGGGGATTGAACTCAGGGGCATTCTACCTCTGAGCTATACCCCTAGCCCTATTTTTTATTCTTTATTTTGAAACAGGGTCACATATATATATATGCCATATATAGAGGAGAATATGTAGTTGCTGTCCATTGAATGGCAGAAATGTTTTCTGGTTTGCCAGGCAAGACCATAGCTGGTCCCTAGTCCCTAGGCAATCAGGAGGCAGCCATCTGGAACACATACAAGTCACAGCCAGTGGTCAGGCCTACAGAGGGGGTGGGCAGCTGCTGTGAGCAGGAGGCCTGGAGCACATTGTACCCAAAGGAAGGATGTAGAAAACAAACCCTGGGAGACAGGAGGTGGAGCAAGCAGTCATCAGGAGTTGGGGCAATTGTGTGGGCAAGGCTGGAGCACACAATGTCCTTGTAGATAGGGTTGTGGAAAAGCGATCACCAGGTCGGGCAGGGCTACGAGGTTGTTGGCAAGTGATTGCGGCAGAGCACCACTACATGTCCTCATTCCCACATACTGAGGATGGTACAGTTGTGGAATTAGTACCTGAAGCCTCTTCTTCTATGGTGCCCTTCTAGCACCCTCTACTGAGAAAGATTAACCATGTTCTCACTGTAATAGATAAATGCTTAAAGGAAATTTCTCCTTTTAAAGTACATATTAAGCCGGGCGTGGTGGCGCACGCTTGTAATCCCAGCATTCGGGAGGCTGAGACAAGAGGATCCAGGTTCACAGCCAGCCTCAGCTACTTAGTGAGGTACTCCACAACTTAGTGAGACCCTGTTTCAAAATAAAGAATAAAAAATAGGGCTAGGGGTATAGCTCGGAGGTAGAGTGCTCCTGGGTTCCATCTCCAGTACTGCAAAAAAAAAAAGTAGGTATTGAAGGTTGAATTTGGAACTGAGCTACATTAAGTTGATAATGCAGACATTTAGATTGTTTTCGGTTTTTCACTATTACAGCCAGTACTATAACAGATATCCTTCCCAGGTTCTTTATATATATACGTGTGTGTGTGTGTGTGTGTGTGTGTGTGTGTGTGTACACAAAGACCTTTTCTAAGCTTTATATGTAGGCATGAGATTGCTGATTTTGAATATACTGTACAATTTTTTTTTTTGGCGGTACTGGGAATTAAACCCAGGGGTGTTCTACCTCCAAGCTACATCCCTAGCTCTATTTTTAAGCATGCACCACCACGCCCGGCTCAGTTCTGCATTCTTAATTCATATAACTAAGCCGTGGGCGGTGGCGCACGATTGTAATCCCAGCATTTGGGAGGCTGAGCCCAGAGGATCCGGGTTCTCGGCCAGCCTCAGCTGCCTAGTGAGGCACTCTGCAACTTAGTGAGACCCCGTTTCAAAATAAAGAATAAAAAATAGGGCTGGGGTGTAGCTCGGAGGTAGAATGCCCCTGAGTTCAATCCCCAGTACTGCCCCCCCCCCAAAAAAAATCATATAATATAATACCTGAATATTCCCTGTTCTGTTCTTTTATATCATGCCTCCCTGACTTTTTTGTTTGTTTGGTATTAGGGATTGAACCCAGGGGTGCTCTGCCACTGAACTATACTCTTAAGTCCTTTTTTAAAAAAATTTAATTTTGAGACAGGATCTCATTAAGTTGCCCTAGCTTGGCCTCAAACTTGTGATCTTCCTGACTCTGCCTCCCAAGTGGCTGGGATTATAGGTATGCGCCCACCGTGCCGTCTCATGCCTCCCTGACTCTCGAAACCTTTCCAATATATCTTTTGTATTCATAGTTCACTATCAGCACGATTGTCTTTATCCTAATCTGTTCTCTGAATGTTCCCGTCTTCCGGTTCTAGTGGAATTATAGGAGGAAAGGAGATGGAAAACAATGTCCTACAACTGGCTCAAGTATTCCCTCTTCTCTCTCCCACCCTTCATACCATTAGGTCGAGGAGCAAGAGTAGGTCTCCCTTTTGTCTTTTCATTATTCTCCTTGTTTTCTTCCGAATCCCTCCAATCTTTGAGTCTTATACCTGAGAAGATATCACTTCTAAAAATTTCCATACATTGCCTTGGTAAAAATGTTAGCTCTTGAGTCATATTACTCTTCAGTTCTACTCCTGTGTTTTTTTGTGGGTTTTTTTTTTTTTTTTTTTAGCGGGAGTAGGGATTGAACCCAGGGGCATTCTACCTCCAAGCTACACCTCCAGTCCTATTTTTTATTTTGAAACACGGTCTCACTAAGTTGTGGAGGGCTTCACTAAGTAGCTGAGGCTGGCTGCGAATCTGGGATCCTCCTGTCTCAGCCTCCCAAGTACTGGGATTACAAGCGTGTGCCACCACGCCTGGCAAACCCCACACCTAAGACACAATTATTTGATCCTAGAATCTCCAGTCCTTGGAACCCTTTTGTATATTGAGATGTCTTCTGTACATCTGTGTGACTAACTAGCATATCTGTCTTGATTTCAAGGAAGAAGGAAGGGCAGGAGATATGTTAGACTTTGAGCATATTGAAAGACTTTAAAGCTGCATGGGTCTGAATGAGACCATCTACAAAATGAACATAAACAGAAAAGGATTAGAGGTACATGAACTGAGCCCTGGGACAGTCCTGTCCTTAGAGCTTGGGGGAATTTGGAGAGAGCAAAAAGAAAGAGGAAAACTTAGAAAATATGGTGTTCTAGAATCCACATAGAACATTTCAAGGAATAGAAGGTAATCCCTTGGGTCAAATGCTGTGCATAGATGGAGGGAAATGAACTCTGAGAATTGCCAATTGAATATAGCAGTTGATGTCATTATTGACATTGATTAGCTATTTGGATGGATTGGTAGGGACCTAATTGGAGAGTTAAGAGAAGGGCAAAAAGAAAATAGAGATAGGAACCATAAGAGTTTTTGCTGTAATGAGCGAGAGTGAGAGCTGGAGATATGGTTCAGTGGTAGAGCATTTCCTTGGCATGCATGAAATCCTGGGTTCAATTCCCAACACCTCAAAAAAAGAACAGGAATGAAATAGATGAGTAGAAGGTCAAAAGTTTTCTTACTTGAAAAAAACAACCGTTTGTTTGTTTGTTTGTTTGTTTGTTTTGCAGTACTAGGAATTGAACCCAGGGCATTCTACCTCTGAGCTAAACCCCCAGTCCTATTTTTACCCTTTATTTTGAAACAGGGTCTCACTAAGTGTTGTGGAGGGCCTCACTACTTAAGTAGCTGAGGCTAGCCACAAACCGTGATCCTCCAGTCTCAACCTCCCAAGTACTGGGATTATAAGTGTACATCACCACGCCTGGCAAAAAAACAAAAAACATTTTAATGTATGCTGATGGAAGTAATTCATTAGGGAGAGAAATTTTGATAATTCAAAAAAAAGAAAAAAGGAAATGAAGCCAGGTGTGGTAGTACATGCTGAGACAACAGGATTGCAGGTTTGAGATTAGCCTCAACAACTAAGTGAGGAGCTCAGCAACTTAGTAAGACCCTGTTTCAAAATGAAAAATAAAAAAGGCTGGTGGTGTAGCTTGGAGGTAGAATGCCCCTGGGTTCAATCCCTAGTACCATAAAAAAAAAGTATAGAATATTGTAATCTATGTTTCTAGATTATAAAGTGCTAATTGGTTAATAATGAGTAGAGTAGGCAGACTATAAGCAGTGTAAATGTTTAAGATATTAATATCTATGGCATAGATTTTTTTTTAATTTTTTTTTTTTTTTTTTTGCAGTACTGGGGATTGAACTCAGGGGCGTTCTACCTTCGAGCTATACCCCCAGCCCTATTTTTTATTCTTTATTTTGAAACAGGGTCTCACTAAGTTGCAGAGGGCCTCAGTAGGTAGCTGAGGCTGGCCGCGAACCTAGATCCTCCGGTCTCAGCCTCCCAAATGCTGGGATTACAAGCGTGCGCTACCACGCCCGGCAGCATGGATTTTTTTTTTTTTTTTTTTTTTTTTTTTTGCGGTATTGGGGACTGAACTCAGAGGCATTCTATCTCCGAGCTATACCCCCAGCCCTATTTTTTATTCTTTATTTTGAAACCGAGTCTCACTAAGTTGTGGAGTGCCTCACTAGGTAGCTGAGGCTGGCCGCGAACCCGGATCCTCCGGTCTCAGCCTCCCGAATGCTGGGATTACAAGCGTGCGCCACCACGCCCGGCTCATGGATTTTTAAAATATAAAATCTATGGGTCTTAGTTTCCTAAAATACATTCCCAATTATATACATCCGTATCTATGTTCATTTGCCTGGAAAGAAAGTTTATCAGATTCCCCAAAGGTTGTTTCTTAATCTAAAAAGTAAATACTCAGCCGGGCGTGGTGGCGCAGGCTTGTAATCCCAGCATTGGGAGGCTGAGACCAGAGGATCCGGGTTCTCCGCCATCCTCAGCTACCTAGTGAGGCACTCCGCAACTTAGTGAGACCCTGTTTCAAAATAAAGAATAAAAAAAAAAATAGGACTGGGGATGTAGCTCGGAGGTAGAATGCTCCTCAGTTCAATCCCCAGTACCACACACACACACACAAAAAGTAAATACTCCTTAAAGTTTAAAGCAGGAAAGTGAAGGTTGGCACGGTCAAATCTTATTCTATAAGCAGTACAGAAAATAGATTTAGTAAGAATGCAAGGAAAAGTCTGAAAAAAATTAAGAACACATTTTTCTAACTCTGATTACCACTGAAGATGAAAGGCAAAAGATAAGCTTTCACTTTTTTCAAGTTAGTACTTTTTTTGCTGTGAGAATATAATTCATGAGTTATATAATTAAAAAATATTAAAATAAAGAGCCGGGCGTGGTGGCGCACGCTTGTAATCCCAGCATTCGGGAGGCTGAGACCAGAGGATCCGGGTTCGCGGCCAGCCTCAGCTACCTAGTGAGGCACTCCGCAACTTGGTGAGACTCGGTTTCAAAATAAAGAATAAAAAATAGGGCTGGGGGTGTAGCTCGGAGGTAGAATGCCCCCGAGTTCAATCCCCAGACCCGAAAAAAAAATATATTAAAATAAACTGGTTATTGTGGTACACACTTGTAATCCCAGTACTTAGGAGGCTGAGACAGGAGGATCACAGGTTCAATACTAGCCTCAGCAACTTGGTGAGACCCTGTTTCAAAATAAAAAATAAAATCAGGCTGGGGTGTATTTTAGAGGTAGAATATCCCTGGGTTCAATCCCCAGTACCCCCCCCCCAAAAAATCAAAAGTTATTAGCGAGGCATATGCTTGTAGTCCCAAAAGTTATTAGCGAGGCATATGCTTGTCCCAGTGCTTGGGAGGCAGAGACAGGATGTTCGAAGGTTCAAGGACAGCCTCAGCAGCCTAGTGAGAGAGACTCTTAGCAACATAGCAAGATCCTGTTTCCAAAAAAAATTACTCCTGGGTACAGTGGCTCATGCTTGTAATCCCAGTACTTGAGAGACTGAGATAGGAGGTTCGCAGGTTCAAGGACAGCCTCAGCAAATAGTGAGACTTTCATCAATCTAGTGAGACCCTGTTTCAAAATAAAAATAAAATAGGGCTGCAGATAAAGCTAGGAGGTAGAATGCTCCTGGATGATTCAATCCTCAGTACCACAAAAATAAGTAAATAAATATTATTAAAGGAAGGTAGTGCTAGCAATTGGAAGACCAGTTAAGAGGCTATTGCCATTGTAAAATGTCGGGAGGAGTGTTAAAAATAGAGAAAATATGTAGGCATTTAAACCAACAAGGTGTGGAATTGTCTCCACATTTTCTGCTTAGGTGATTAATGATGGTTGATGATACCCTTAACTGAGATAAATACTGATAGGAAGAACAGATGTAGGAGAAGGAAGAAGAGCTCAGAAACAGGTCCACATGGGCATGGATTTCTGACAATGTCAGCATCATAGAGCAGTAGGCATAAAGAACCGTTTTCATTAAGTGCTACTGGGACAATAGATGTTCATGGAAAAATTAAAAACTGGCTTTACAAAAGTCAATTCCAGGTGAATTATAGATTTATATGTGAGAGGCAAAACACTAAAACTTTTAGAAGTACACAGGAGAATATCTTTATGTCCTCAGATAGGGAAGACATAAAAGAAAGATTAATAACTTGACTACATTAAAATTGAGAATTTCAAGCTTGGTGTGGTGGCGCACGCTTATAATCCCAGTACTTAGGAGGCTGAGACCAGAGGATCCAGGTTCATGGCCAGCCTTAGCTACTTAGTAAGGCCCTCCACAACTTAGTGAGACCCTGTTTCAAATATAAAAGAATAAAATATAGGGCTGGGGGTGTAGCTCAGAGGTAGAATGCCTTGGGTTCAATCCCAGTATAGAAAAAAAAAAAAAAAAAATTGAAAATTCCACTAGGCATGATGTCCCATGCCTGCAATCCCAGTATTTAGGAGGCTAAGACAGGAAGATTGCAGATTCAAGGACAACCTTATCAATGTACTGAGACTCTCAGGAACCTAGCAAGACCCTGTTTCAAAACAAAAAATAAGCCGGGCGTGGTGGCGCACGCTTGTAATCCCAGCATTTGGGAGGCTGAGACCGGAGGATCCGGGTTCGCGGCCAGCCTCAGCTACCTAGTGAGGCACTCCGCAACTTAGTGAGACTCGGTTTCAAAATAAAGAATAAAAAATGGGGCTGGGGGTATAGCTCGGAGGTAGAATGCCCCTGAGTTCAATCCCCA
>PVLC010031552.1:0-18728 GCA_004027655.1 Graphiurus murinus
AAAAAAAAAAAAAAGCATCTTGGTTAACTGATGCTCTCAAGCAGTTCCTGGCTGACTCACCCACCGCTCCCTCTCCTCACAGTCTTCTTTCCATTTTATTCAAATGTTACCACACTTGCACTAAGACTAATACCATCCCCAGCTTGTATCACCTAAGGAACTCAAAGACTTGCTCTCAAGGGTAAAGGATGGCCCTGGCTGGTGTGGTACAGCAGGGAGATGGCTTCTCTTCTCAGGTCTGAACTCCTGCCTTGATCCAAACTTCTTTAGGTTTATGAACAACATCAATCAAGGAGGCCTAGTGTTTGGAGAGACACTGGACTGAGGTGAAGGGAACCCAGGTCCTTAGTGCCAACTTGGCCATTATTAAATAACTATCAGTAGCTGGGCATGGGGGTGCATGCCTGTAATCCTAATATGTGGGAAGCTGAGACAGGAAGATTGCAGGTTCAACTTAGCAAGAGCCTGTTTCAAAATGAAAACAAAGGGGGAGGGGTTGATGGTGTAGAGGTAGAAAATAAAAATGGGGGAGTTGTGGTAGCCCAACTGGGCCCCTTCCCCCCTGGCAGTTGCTATCTGCATATATGAGTAATTATACTGACTCTTCTGCTATGGCTACATTGGCATCTCAAAGTCTGGAGATTGCTCCTAGGATGCGTAGATGAAAGACTCTCTTACTTCTTAGAAAGTAAATATATGACCCTAAAGGAGTATGGTTTTATGACTCTAGAAAGTTTGCTTTACCAAGCTATGTTAAGAATGTGGGCTATACGTGTAAAATGAAGGAGTGGTGCTATTTGTGATCTGACAATGATTGATATGTCATAAATGTCTATGTAACCCTGTTGTACTCAAGAAATGTATAAAAAATCCATGCTGAAAAAAAAAAATAAAAAAGAAAATCTCTGGGTTTGATTCTCAGTATAAAAAAAAAATAAGATTGTTTGCAGCCAGATGTGGTGGCATATACCTATAATCCCAGTACTTAGGAAATTGAAACAGAAGGAGTGTAGGTTCAAGGCCAGCTTCAGCAACTTAGTGAGGCCCTCAGCAACTTAGCAAGACCCTGTTTCAAAATAAAAAATAAAATAAAATAGGCTGAGAGTGTAGCTCAAAAGTAGAATAACCCTGGGTTAAACCCCCCAGTACCAAATAAATAAACAATTAAATTGCCACAGTATTTCAGACAAACTCTTTTATTTCTCTACACTTTGGTGTTGGGATTTTATGAAGAGTTGTGTCCTAACAGAACCAAATGCCTGTGTGAGATAGGCAGTTTATTAGTTTCCTAAGGCTGCTCCCATAACAATGAACCACACACCAGGTGGCTTAAAATGAGTTCTGTAGAAAACTGAAATGAAGATGTCAGTTGCACCCACCTGCAAGAGGTGATGTCTAATGAACAATAGATAAAAGCATATCTTCAGGAGTTGACTTATGCAGTAGGGGATAAGAGCCAATGAGGAAAAAGTTGGCCATAAAAGCAGGTTGAGGGGATAAAGCAAAAACTGTGAGTTTCCTAGCAGGTTTTCACGGACTGGTTCTGAGTTATGTGGAAAAGGAAGACTGAAAAAAAACTTAAAAGGGTAACTTTGCACAAGGAGTTTTGTGAAAATCTAGGCTCAAGTGACAAAAGATATAACAAAGAATTAGGAAAAGGAGCATTCTCTAAATTTTTGTAAAGAATCTATGGACAAGAGCAAAGGGGGTGATGCATTTAATAGACATCTATTTCCTAATCACCTCTTTTGTCTGGCCCCCAGAATTACTTCTACCTGTCTGTAGTACCCTTGAAGAAGTCACCTCTCCCCAACTTCCAGTCTCAGTCTGGGAGGCCTGTGTGCAGCTGCACATCTCTGAACTCCATGTATAAAACCTGGCCTTAAGCCCCTGTCCTCTAGTCAGAGTGAGTGGTTTAGAAATAAGCAAATGACACAAAGCAGCCAAGGAAAGCCAATTCCAGGACTTTCTGGAACTATTGGGAAAGACACTTTTTATTATTTATTTATTATCAAAAGTAAAAATTTAAGTTGAGCATGGTGGCACACGCTTGTTATCCCAGTACTTGGGAGGCTGAGACTAGAGGATGTGAGTTTGCGGCCAGCCTCAGCTACTCAGTGAGGCCCTCTGCAACTTAGTGAGATCCTGTTTCAAAATAAAGAATAAAAACTAGGGCTGGTGGTGTAGCTCAGAGGTAGAATGCCCCTGGGTTCAATCCCCAGTACCACAAAAAAAGAAAAAAAGTAAAAATTTGAGCTGATTTTCATTTTTTATTTTTTTGTACTGGGGATAGAACTCAGGGGCATTCTACACCCAAATTATACCCCCAGATTTTTTGTTTTGAATCAGTATCTCGTTAATTTGCTGAGCCTGGCTCAAACCTCTGATCTTCCTGTCTCAGCCTCCCAGTAGGTGCCACCATGCCTAGCCTGGTTTTCACTTCCATAAGAGAGCCTGCCTTACACTGAACCTAATATAGACAAAAGCAAAACAAAAAGATAAATAAAGAGTTATAAAGAATAAGAGGAGACTGAGACCTACTGACTCTGTTAAGAGTTTTGGATGCAGCTTTGCTTCCCCTTCTATTTTCAGACATATGAGCTTATTAGGCTTTATTAAGTCTCTACTTTTAGATTAAGTCAATGTGCATTGGATTTCTATCCCCCATATCCCAAAGTATCCCAAATAATATAAGACCCACTTGGTCTGGTATAGGCTTGATAGATCTGAAAGCAAAGGAAAGCATGAGCAAGATTGTGCTTGCAGGGATGGCAAGGCTTCAAACTGTGTGTATTAATATTAATGAGGTCTTATTTGTATGAAATTTGAAGTGGCCTGTGGGACATTCTGGTTACATGTCAAATAAGGGAGTAGAACAACCCCAAGTTTTCAATGAGATGAAGATTTCTACGATTTCACTAAAGAATGAAAATAAGCCTGAGACTCAAAAAACATCTTCCTTCTCTGCCTTAAAGAGTCAGAAAAAAGTGAAAAGCCAAGGGACATGGGATGTGAACTGCAGTGTGTGCCCAGGAGCCCTCCAGAGATGACTGGAACGTGGGTTTTTAAATGGATGTGGCATTAACTTGTGTGCAGGGAGTAGGGAAGGCCAGGATTGCAACGCTGAGTGCTCAGCCATGTGTCTTTTCTTTGCATGTAAAATAATTAGGATTACGCCTCAGTAAATATGACCTAACTTCTGGAATGTCCTTGGATCCTGTTTCTCAAGAGCCTATTTCTTCTTGGCACTAGCATTTAAGGGGATGCAATATCAATAGAAACTAAAAGGTCAATGAAAGAGAGAGCAAGATGTCTCTTAAAATTAAGAAGGAGGATACGGATGTACAGTTTAACCACAAGCTAAAGAGAACTAGGTATAAAGTCCCACAAAATCAAGTAGGCACAAAATGTTTGAAGACTTTTATCCCAGGATAATATAAAAATTAACACACCTATAATGTCCCTTTTCAAAAATCTAAAATGTAATATTAAATGTTAAATGTAAATATCTGAAAATGAATAAATCAATAAACAAAACATTTTGGTTTCTAATGTAATTATGGAAATCATGTTCAATTTCCTCAGTATAACCATTCTATATTAAAAAACATTAAGTTATATTAAAGTGAGTGACAGTCACTTCATCATCTCTGAGCCTGTGGAAAGTCAAGCAAGGTCAAATTCTGTGTTCTATAGAAATGCCCCAGTTGTCCTCCCTAATGACTGAATGCTGTTAGGCTTCAGCTAGTTATCTAAATTTCCCAAACAAATATTGTCTTAAGCAGGCTTAATCAGCTACTTAGCTAGCAGAATAAATGTGTGTACACTGGAAGCAAATGAAGCACACATAAACAAAGCACTCACCTTTTCTCCCCTGAGGATCATGGCAGTTTTCATGGATGCATGGGCCCCAGGCTGACCAGGAAGACACTATGCAGTCCGTAGAGCAAGGGACATTGCAGAGCTGGGAGGCTGAAGGGGCAGGTCCCAAGCACAATGCACTTTCCACAGGTCTAGAGACTGAAGGACAAGAACAAAAACAAAAAATAATAATAATGGCCCATGCCACATATTCTGAAATTCCTACCAATGTTCCTATCTTCATCTGCATCTTTATCTGCTTTGCTCACATTAGCTTTATGGTTATAAGAAATATATGTGAACACAATATCAACACTGTCCAATATACCTTGATGAGATCCCAATTATTAGTATTTTGGGTGAGGAAAGGAAAAGAAGACAGTGATAAAGGGTATACACTCAAGACTCCTGCACTGCAGAGTATTCCCTGGGAATCCCAGAGAGCACTGGAAATATTGTAGATAGAAATTATCTAGAGTTATGATTTAAAACAAAATTAAATGGCTTTGTGAAGTTTCAAGATGAGTCTATCTGGACTATATAAATGACCGAGTTGCTGTAGAAAAAAAATCAAAATCTAACCCCTGAGGTAGAATGTTTAGCATAACCAATCTACTGCTGTGACTCCCCGGAGGGGTGGAGCTGGCAAAGACAGAGAAGAAAAATGGTTCTTAGAATGAGAAGAAAAATTGGGCTCTGTAACTGCAGCCTGGCTGCTAGAAATCAGTTTTATTAGTGAGGCTACCTGGAGGCACAGGGGTCCACCTGAGGAAGGACAAATCTAGGAGTTCCAGGTTTTCCTGGGATACACCTGTATCCAGATGGGATCAGTGCTGGAACCCTTCAGGATGCAGTAACCATCTGTCCCTCAACAGTGTTCACCAAGTAACTTTCTGTATGCAGACTCATTCTGGGGCCCACAAGAATATACAGATGAAGAAAAGGACATGATTCTGATCCTTGTGGAAATTATAACATAGCAGAAGCATTACTCCTGACAAGGATACACTAAAAGAACAGCCAATGAACATCTAATTACTATGGCATAAAGTGATCCTGTGCTAAGAAGAGAACACACCAAGTACTATTCATATATGTTTCTATCATTCTGAACTTCATTGTGATATATAATTACAATGCACTGAAGGATTTAGAATCTATAGTTTTTAAGCAAAGGTTTAGAAAGCCTTTCTAGAAAAGAAAATATATTCTAAGAAAGTTTTAGAATAATCTGGAGTTTGTGAACAAAGGTTTTAAGTTCAGAAGGTTTTATCTTAAAGATCAGCTTGTATTATTGTCTTAACATTTTCTATATGCCATTTTCATCCAGTTGAACAGATTAGAAATACCTCAAAGATGAGAACTCATGTGAGAGGATTGGCTGGTAAATCATAACATCTACTTTGCTTCCTCACCCTTTCTTTGTGTGTAAGTGTCAAATCTGGTAAAAATGGAAATAAATCACAGAACTTTGAACAAATACCAAAACAACAGGAAAATCAAAACACGCTGTCACAAAATAATTGCAACCTGTGGGGGGGGAGGGGAAAGTGTTTCTAATAAACAATGAGGTGGCTCAAGTTATTTCTGAAAGTGAAAGAAGCAAAGAGGTTGTGAAAAAATAATGTTTTGTTTGCAATAAAGTTGTTGTTGTTTTTTAACAGTTTACCAAAAGGATTCATCCTGACTTACTATGAAAGGCAAAGGCAAAGCAAGATTGCCAATGTAAATCCACATTGGAGTTTGCATGCTACATGGTGGGACAGGGAAAGGAATTGAGAACAGATATTAGGAGAAAGACATTAGGAGGCTGAGGATAGGAGAAGCAATGATAAAACAAAGATTGTGCTGGAAATGACAATGAGATATAAAGCCTGCAGTGACCATAACTGACCAGTACTTATGAGGCTGTTGAATCATAGGTAAAGAAAACTCTGAGACATTAAGAAACTCTGTTATTTCCTCCACAAGAGTGGGGAAGACACTCCACAAAAGATAGTCAATCATTATGTAAATCTTTCATTTCAAACCACCAAGGGTTCTTCTAAACCAGGCACTTGTGGGTGGTATCTGTTTGTAAGAAGCACTAAGTCTATATATACATATATAGGTCAAGTAGTATATTAACAGAGGTGTTAAAATTTGGATTTCAAATGACCCCCCCCAAAAAAACCCCCCAAAACTCATGTGTTTAAATCTTGATCCTCAGCTGATGGTGGTGGAAATATTAGGACGTGGGGCTACTTTGGAGGAAGTTAGGTCATTGAGGTATGCCTCTTGAAGGGTATATCAAGACCCTATCCCCTCTTCCCTCTCTTTGCTTCCTGTTCACCATGAAGTCAGCAGCTTTGCTCTATGACTCCCTCGCCATAAGTCTAAAGCTACAGAGCCAAGCAAGAGTATACTGATTCCGAGCCAAAATCAATCTTTCCTCCCTGCAAGTTCATTATCTCAGGTATTTTGTCACATGATGGAAAAATAACTAACATAGAAAACTGGTAGCAAGAATGGATTCATTGCTGTGACTATTCCTCATGATGTGATTCAGAAGAGTTAGACTTTGTTTTGGGGAAGAATTTGTAAAAGTTTGGAGGAATGGACTACAAAAGTTCTATAATGCTTTTAGGGGAGCAAAATGGGTGATTCTGTGAGAGCTCAAAAGACCAGAGTGATAAGAATGCAGTCAGTAAAGGCTATGCTGATGAAATTTCAGATGAAAATGAAGATTCTCTTGTGAACTGAACTAGAGGCTACGTGTGTTACATTCTGTCAAAGAACTTGTCTACATTTTGTCCATGCCATGAGACTTTGTGGGAGGCTGAGTTTAAAGGTGATGGACTAGTTTATCTAGCGGAGGAAATTTCAAGGGAAACATCACATTCAGGTGGTGACATGGGTACTTCTAACTGCTTTTAGTCTGATTTACAGTGAGAATTGGGAGCAAAAATGAGTGTGGAAAGATTTGAAAAACTTGCACTTTCATCAGAAAAAGAGCATGTTTAAAGTTGTAGTCAAAGAAGGTATAACTACTAAAGAGATTAGAGTCCTTAACATAAAGCCAAGTACTTGACATAGGGTCAACAGGGAAGATAGCTTGTAGGCATTTCAGAAACTGGCCAGACCTCACCCATCCTAGATTCAAGGGTATAAAAGTAAACTCATTTCAAAGACTGCTTTGAGAAGAATTTTGGAGTATCCTGCTTGCTGAGGACCACTTAGATATTTATTTCCCCAGACACAGCTCCCCGGTTTAAGCAAGTAGAGGTATAGCTCCTGCTGGAAGAAGACCTTGGCATCATATACATGATACTTGTTTTACAGGCATGCAGGATGCATGGACTGTGGGATCAGAGGCTGCAACTGAGATTTCAATGGGAAGCCTGAGAAGCCAGGCTGTATGAAGCAATGTCAGACTACCTGCAATCAGCTCCTGGGCAGATAATTTGTGAAATTGTCAGAAGAAGTTGAAGCTGCAATGGAGAACCCAGGAAGTTAGAGATGACAGGAACATGCAATACATACCAAGAGATACTGCAGGCAGTGAGCAGGGACAGCTTAAGAGAGGCCGAAAAAGGGGAGCTGGCCAGAACAACCCAATCGCTATTCCAATTGTCCTAGAAAAAGACGCTCTTCAACACTTTAGCCCAATATGGCATGTGTCCCCCAAAGTGAAAAGACTTCTGTGAGCCACTTTCAGGGTTCCTCATTGCAGTGCAAACAGGGCATACAGAGTTAAGAACGCAGCCATATGGGTGGTTTTCTGCAAGTTGAGAGATGGCCTCACAAGAAATCTTAGGTTTCTGTTGTCCCTTGCTGCCTACATAAAAGTAATAAATTTGCCTCATGTAATTCATTGCATATGAGTGAGTTCTATCTCACTGGATTTAGACAAGTTGATAACCACGACACAGTAACCTGCCTTATATCATCTGTTAATCACTGTGTTATTTGCTGAATTCACAATTTTTAATTAATAAAACAAATAAGATCCCTGTCCTAGTGGAGCCCATATTGTACTGTGAGTTGATACTAGCACTACATGAGTCCATGAACACCAAAAAGGTGGTAAGCTGTACTGCTTCCCCTCTCTTTCTTGAATAGCAGACAGGCTTTAGGTATCTGAAGACCAAAGCTGAGAAGAATTGTGAGCCTCTCAGCTCCAAGCTCTGGAAGTTAGCTGCTGCCACAACTTTTGCACTTGAGGTTGGGCCCTGAAATTTAAACTACTCATTGCATCAGAAGGAACAACCTCCAGGCACACAATAGGTTCCGATAAAATCCCATCTGAAGCTCCAGGAATGTCTATGTAGAAAAGACTTCCAGGCACTGAAGCGGTTGGAAAGAGACTAGAGGCCATATGTCCTGATACTGCACTTGTCAAGGACACTGTTTCTACACAGAAATTATGCTTCTATAGCTAATTTTTGGAAGGCAGTTGAGGATTATTTATGGATGTGGGTTTAAGTCCCTCAAAGTCTCCACTGATGAACACTTAACTGTCAATCAGTAGACTCTTGGACACTGCAGCTAGAGGCACTCCTGAGATTTGAAAGAATGGAGGGACACTATATGCTGAAAAAGAACAGGGAAGGATATCCCTAGGGACTATTAAGTGACATCCTAGAGACTCAGGGGTGGGAGGGAGGTCATTTGTCAGATAAGTCACATCTCTTCAGCATCTGCTGCTTTGATAGATAGTGGATCTTAATTCATAGCCATAAATTCTTCCAGTCCCTGGTGACATGTCTAAGATATTTCATTTAGGCACTGAATCAATGTGCTTGGGTCAACCTATCTTAATTAAAGATGCCCCCTCCCACCCCGCCCCACCCTACATTTGCTCTAGAAATAAATCATGAATAAGTTACAAAGCACTTACCAGGATCAGGTTTCCCTTCAATTAGGGAATCATCTTCCCAAAAGGGTGTACCATGTTTCTATACCTATTGACTGTAGGTACTAAAAGGGAACTTTACAGCTAATCTAGCTTAATTAATCAATTTTCCTGAATACCTAAACTCCAAAGATTTGGCGTCATTTCTCCAATTTCACTCAGCCAACTTTATAGCAGAAGACTTGAGTCTTGTCCCAGGTAATCAACTCACCTCTACCTGTCCTTGATTTTCTTTCCATACAATAAAGAAGGAAAATCAGACAGGATAGACTGAGGTAATTTATATCAAAGATATTCTGCTTATGAATCACAGTGACCATAACTGGAGGTAGCCAGTGACATGACAAATCCAAGGTATTCATTAGTCTAGCAAGTCCCATTTAATCCTTTAAACGAAATCCAAATCTGTCCCCTTTTCCATTGCTAATGCAAAACTCCCACTCTTTCCCAGACCTGCCCTGTTGGGGTCTTAGCCCAGCAGGCCCGGAGAGACCTCGCCTCAAGATGGTGCCTGGCAGAGTGCCAAGAGCGGCTGCAGGTGTTAACATCCTAGGGCTGCACCACGCTAGAGTGCATGCACCAGCATGCCTGGCTCATGGCCTGCCCAGGTGAGGGCTGTATGCAGGCACCTCGCGGCTCAAGCCCTGTGTGGCTTTAAGAGCCTCCACCTCTCGCCCTAGAGGGAGAATGGTCTGTGAGGATGATGGTGGGATGGATGACTACTATTGTGAGGAACGGCTATGGAGAACGAGAGTGGGGTGAGAGAGACGATTGTGACCAGAGAGATGGTTACTATCACGGTTAAGAGAACGAATACTGTTACTGTCACTGTCACTGTTACTGCTTGGGTAATGTCCTCGGTCCCAGAGAGAGAGAGATACAGAGAGAGAGAGAGAGGTATAATAAAGAGAAGCTTGAACCAGCAACATATGGTTATCATCTCCATTGGAGCCTCACGGTTGAGGGTCCGGCAAGGGGGACGATACTGCCCCTGCCCCACCAAAAAAGAAAAGGTGAAACTAAACTTTGCTCTACTTCTATGGCTACTTACTTGTTTTATTCATGGTCCTTCATGATTTGGTAAAGCTATTTCAAAGGGTTGATGGGTGGAGGTATTCCCTGCGCCACCTGGAGTCTAATGACCTACACAGTTTACTCTTTATTGAACTCTCCTTTCTCCTTGGAAAATCTCCAACCATAATGTTTGTGGTAAAAATTGCTGCTTTTCTATTCACTTATACTCTTTTTTTCTGAAACTACTGCCTAAAATGACCTTATTTCTATTAAGGAACTCTGAACTCTGTCTCCTCTAATGCAATGAATCCTTGCTCTATACAATATACCTGTGCAGGGCAGGTCGGTGTCTGTCCACCTTTTACCAGCTGCATTCCTAACCATGTCACCTTGAAACCTTCTGCCATGCCTGCACTGGCCAATTGCTGCCCTAGGTAAGCAATTACTCCAGGTCTCATAGGTTTTATAGACAGCAATGTCAGTTCACTTAGAGACTTTCATGGCCACAAAGTATTGAAGCACCAAAATAATTTAAAACTCAGAAAAATCCAATTGACTATGTAGCAGCATCTTTCTAAATGCTAAGGAATATATTACACTATTATAAGTAATTGCATATGCAATAGTCATTCATTTTTTAAATATTTTGATGTCCAACCTGGAATTTTTTATTTGCAATAGGAGTGACTAAATTGACCTGCCTTATAAGAAATGTTGAAGTCTGCTACTAAATATTAGAAAGTCGCCTTAAATAATGAATGACCCAATGAACAGAATTTAATTAACAAAGAGAAAAATATGCTGGATAGGTGATATGTTCAATGTTAAAAATACACATTGCTACTTATTTTAGAAATGAAAGAAGTTCCTGATTTTCCTTAAGGACAAAGTGATTTCAGATGAGCATACAAATTCAAACAAACTGAATTGTAATTAAGAAGAAAAATGTCTGTTGTGATCATTAGCATCTGATTGCCATTGTAAAGAAAAACGAGGAGCTTCTCACATTTTATTCTTTGAAATTAAATCAAGCTCTAATCCAAACTAACTTGAATTAACAAAGAAATTAAATTGCCAAAGATTCAATAAGAGTGTATCATCTCCAACCTCTACTGATGGACATTTTGTAAGGCTAATTTTTAAAAAAGATTTTTAACTCCTCAAAAAGAAATTAACCCCAAGTGCTGTGTGTATGTATGTTTCTGTCTCTCTGAAACTAATTATGATGTAAAATTACAATGTACCAATAAAAGTATATTTTAAAAGAAAATAAGTCAATACTATTTAATTATATTGAATACCTGTGATCACGTTTTCATTTATGAACAAGGAGTTGTGCTTTCTTAAAATAAAAGAGTTATTACATGAGTCAATGACACTTTCTTATTTTGTAATATATCTATTATTGAATGAAAAATCTAGACTGTCTTTGAAACTTTAGTAAGCGTTTGAAGTAATTCTGTCATGGCATAACAGAGCTCATATTTCCTTCAGGGCAGAAAGATGTTTCATCAAGATATTTGAAAAAATAGTCACAAGATACCAATTTTTTCACCAGCAGTTTCAAGGAGATAGAAATGAAAAAAGAAGTAATACCACTTCTTGGGAATCCCCAAAACCTGGATTATTTTTCCTGTTTTTTTTTTTACACTAGGGATACCTAAGTAATTCTATAAATAGACTCCTCTATTTTCCTTTGATTTTTACATAAGATATCTGGTTTTCTGAATGACATCAATCTCCACAAAGCAGTTAGACAAAGAAGTTATATTCATTTCAATTTTCCAAATCAAATATAGGCACTGTAAACCCCAAAGGAAATTCTCACTCGAGGACTCAGAATGTGTCCTTCCACAGCGTCTCCAAGAAACAACCATAACAGAAACAGTAATGGCTCAAATTTAATTCAAAACTAATGAAAGGGCCTACTTATGCAAAAAATGCTGCTTTTTAAATGATTTTTGAGAAACAATATTGCTTCTGACATATTCATTTCGGGAGTACACTGACTTGGCAGAAACTCAATCTACCTACTGCTAAAATAAATAGGCCTCCTCTACAGACTGAAGGAGTCAAATGGTTGAAGGGGAAAGATAAGTAATACTATAGTTTTAACCGTAAACCTATTTTCTTTCAAGAAGTTTCATGTATTATTTCAGTTGTCTTTTGCCACTGGGATTTGCAAAATAATGTATCATCCTTTTAACTTAGTGGATAGAATAAAAGCCAATCTGTCTTCTAGCACTTATAGTCAGCTTAAAGAATTAAATTGCAATTCATCCTATTACAACTAATAAAGCTTAATTTTAGCCATATTGTGACTCTCTTGGCAAAGTACTGTGCAATACAATTTTGGCAGGAAGATGCGTGTTTATATAGCAGATTTAATATCTAAAAATAATTCCTGCCATTAGAAATAATTATGTGGAATTTGGACACATGTCAAAAAGTTTCCAAATTTCATTCATTTAATATAGTCAGTTTGAAAATGCCCATGGACTAGTGAGTATCCTAATGCTACTGAGAACAATACTAGAGGCAAAATGGAAAACAATGCTCAGAATATAAAAAAGTGCCAAATAAGTGAAGTATACATACAATTTTACAAAGCCATCAGAATCAAAAGCTGGCAATTAGATAATTAAGGAAGAAATATTATAACATTAAGTCCTATTTGTATTATCATATATTCTCCTTTTCTGCTAGTTTTTAGGTTTTGTTTTTGTTTTGCTTTTTTGTTTGTTTCTTTTGTACTGGAGATTGAACCCAGGGGTATTCAACCTCTTGGGGCTATACCCCAAGCCCTTTTTATTTTGAAACAGAGTCTTGCTTCACTGCTGAGGCTGTCCTTAAACTTGCAGACCTTCCTGTTTCAGTCTGCCAAGAACTGAGATTATAGGTGCGCACCATCACACCCAGCTTCTGGTTTTCTCTTAAAAACTTTCTGCCAGTTGTTTCATAGGCTTTCAGCTCAGAGCTAAAAGGGAGATATGGAGAAGATGAGAAGAAAAGCTGACCTGAATGACACCTTTTACACTTTACAATGTTAAAAATACCATTATTGATGAGAGCAAAGGAAAAAGAGATAAGTGAGAGATGGGGAAGTGGCCAGGCAGAGAGAAAAAGTGGAAGAGACAGAGAAGCAGGTGAAAGAACAGAGTTATCTTCAGAAGTGTCAATGGCAGAAATATGCAATGTCAGGGAAGTGCAGCTTTTAAAAAGGTTTCCATGCAGGAGTCTTCTTCGTGCTCAGCACTTCACAAGCTGGGATTCATCTTCTACAGAAACAATGGCAAAAGCAAAATGAGAGTACGCCTTCCCACGAACAACCAAAATGCCTACTTCACTAATTAATGTTAGCAATAATAGCTAATAAGCATGGTCAACCCACTGATCCTAGGCACTGTGCTAAGTGCTGAAGTCCAATTTCTCATTTAATCCTCAAAGGCACTCTGAGGTAAGTTCAATTATCATTATTATTTTAAATACAAGGACAGAGTAAATTATTTATATTAAATGACTAGGATAATAAGTGACAAATACAGGTCCAGGGATTTCAAAAGTTCATACCCTTTAACATTATATTATGCAGTGATTTAGTATTTGCAATAAAATCATGATAGGAAAAACTGCTGTTATGGCAATAATTAGGAAAAAGTGAACATTGTATCTGCTTCCAAATATTTTTTGAAGTGAGATAAAATAGAAAAATATCAACAGTACAGGCCAAACTGCAGGAAGATAAATGATATTAAAGGAAGAGGGGGAACTAGATGGCTATATGGGTATTTTGTGATGATTCTGAAAGTTACTTAGGATTATTTCTAAAGGATTATTTCTAAAGACAGACTTACAGTGATTATTTTAATTTTAAAGTTTAGCTACCGGATCATTCCTAAGAATCCACTATAAGAATCACTATAAGAATCCACTACAAAGAATCCACTATAAGCCCCTAACCCCTTAAGTCTGGCTTAAAAACCAAAGAAACCATTCAGGAAGCTTTGAAGCTAGAAAAGGAGTGGCACCTGAGTGTAAAGCTCACCCTGGACCAGGTACCTATCTTATCACTAACACAAATGCTTTCTCATTATCAACTGATGAAGAAAAGAAATTACAGTAAAATGTCCCTAAGGTCACTGGGTAGGAACTGGAAGGAAAGTTTTAAAAATTACAAAAACAAGCTGGGCATGGTGGTGCATACTTAAAATCTTAGTACTTAGGAGATCGAGACAGGTTCGAGGCCAGCCTCAGCAACTTAGTGAGAGCCTTGACAATTTGGTGAGACCCTATTTCAAAATAACACATAAAAAAGAAACTCACTGTATTTGATGTCCTTGTTAGCATATGCTACTTCACATCTGCAAATCATTTTAGACTGAACAAGTTCATTTGAGTCCAAAGGAAGGCTTGTGGGATTTACCAGTTGGGACAGGAATAAGGCCTTCCACAACAATTTCTAAAATGGCAATACATTTTTTTTTTTTTTTGTGGTACTGGGGATTGAACTCAGGGGCATTCTACCTCCGAGCTATACCCCCAGCCCTATTTTTTATTCTTTATTTTGAAACCGAGTCTCACTGAGTTGCAGAGTGCCTCACTAGGTAGCTGAGGCTGGCCGCGAACCCCGATCCTCCAGTCTCAGCCTCCCAAATGCTGGGATTACAAGCGTGCGCCACCACGCCCGACGGCAATACATTTTTGAGTGAGAAACTACATAATAAATTTTTATCAAAATAATTTGTACTTTTACAAGAATTATAAACCAAAACCCCTTCTTTGTATGATGGGATGAAAGCTTTCTCCAGGCCCATTCATTTACACAAATCTTACTTTGTACAGCTTTTCAATATATAAAGGCCAATATTCTATTTAGGAGCTTCCAAGTTGTCTAAACCAATGTAATTTAACGCAGACCCCAATCAGAGCAATGGGTCAAAACTGGATACAAGACAGCAGAGAATGCAATAAGGATTTATGCTTCTTGAAAATCCTTATCATTAGCAGGTTAGAGGATTAGAGGATTAGAGTCAATCCTCTTTATAGAGTATAATTTCAAAAAGTCAATCCCATTACTTGGGAGGCTGAGATCAGAGGATCCAGGTTTGCGGCCAGCCTCACTCAGCTACCTAGTGAGGCCCTCCACAACTTAGTAAGACCCTGTTTCAAAATAAAGAGTAAAAAATAGGGCTGGGGGTGTAGCTTGGAGGTAGAATGCCCCTGGGTTCCATCCAAAAAAAAAAAAAAAAAAAAGCCAATTGGCAAAATACTTTAATTAAAAACCTATTAAAGAGAAAGCCTGCCACTACCTGTGTGAACCTGGCAAATCTCTTAGCAACTGAGCTTCAATAAAATAAGTCGATTAGATTATACAGTTTCTCACCTGTTTCATTATCTCCTCCCTAAGGAGTCTTTGTAAACATGTTTTCCCTAATTGTCCCTGCCTCCATCATGACATTTTTATAGTACAAATACACTGTATATCTCTATATGTAGTGCATATTTATGCTTTAAATATAAAACATATAAGATTTTATTCCACTCTAAGAACCAGTTTTTGTCCCCTTGGGGAAGATATCCCCTACCGAACTGGAACAAATAATGAAGATGTGGTATGCTAAGTGATTTACAAGTATAGTCTGAATTAATTAGTAAAACAACTCTATGAGGTAAGTGCTACTGGCAGCTTCAGTTTCTAAAAGGAAAACTAAAGTTTAACATTTCTGTCCAAGATTCTATAACTTGCAAATGACTGAGGTGAGACTTGAACCAAGAGAGTGTGATGCCTGTTTTCCCTCCTTTCCACCATGTTAGATTCCTTCAAGTTAAGGCTCTGCAGATCTTGGATTTCATTATCCATTTCCATCGCTGTAGGCTGAAATTTATCCTTTTAATTTGACTAAAGTTCTTCACAATATCTGTGCTTTGCTTAAAGTTAGAATGTACATGCTGATATTTTCACTGCAATGAGGAGATAGTACATTAACCAATAAGATATGCTATTTTCTGGTACAATTCTGATGCATGTGGAGAATAAGAATAATAAACTGACAAGCTTTTGAATTTTATGAATTTTTTTTGCTTAATACCAGTCATGTTATAAAATGCTGTCCTAAGTTGTTTTGTAGTCTTTAATTTTCCATATATATGCATCATAAGAGTAAAATATGTTATAAAGAAAACAATGGCTTATATTTAAAAATTTATAATTATCTTTCTTGAAATCTCAATTTTGTAGAAAAAGCATAAAAATAATGACATAATAAGAATTATTTTATTTAAAATTCACTTAGATTTTTTTTTTTTATTTAACAGCAGCACATAGCCTGTCAGAGTGGTGCAGGCCTGTAATTCCAGTACTTGGGAGGCTGAGACAGAAAGATTGCAGGTTCTAGGGCAGTCTCAGCAACTTAGCAAGACTGTTTCAAAAACAATAAATATAACAACCTAGGGGGTGTACCATACAACAACAGGAAACAAAAAACCAGCATGGATGTATTTATAAGATCTCAGGTGCACATAAGCAGTAATTCTGAAAGTATTATTAACTGTTTTCTACAAATTAACTTTTCAAAGTAATATAGATTTTTATAACACAAAAACAGATACAGCCATAGCAATCATTCTTTAAAATTATATATGTATTTATGTATAATAACATCATACTATATATATATAATGTTAAAGAATATATACTATATATATAATGTTAAAGAATATATACTATATATAATGTTAAAGAATATATACATAAAATTGTAATACTCTAACAAATAGTTTTGTTTAAACCAACAAAACTCAAAAAGAACACACAGTTTTTCATGGCTAATATTTGTGGTGGGGAGAACATAGATAGTAGTTATAGTTTTAAAAATAATATTCAGACCTCAGGCAGCTCAAGATCTTTATAGTAAAGAACCCAACTTGTCAGGAAAGTCAGGGAGCTGCCAGGATCTGCCTAGGAGGGATATGAATAAGGATGGGGCACGTTACCTAAGAGCCATCATTGTTACTTATCAAGGACAATTTTGCCTCCAATCTGATCCAACAGAATCCAAATACAACATGGACTTCTATTACATAATTCTGATTTCTGACAATGTCTTATTATCCTGAAAACAAGAACAGGACCATATCCTTCCAGCCACTGTGTGACCAAGCCAACTTTGGCTTTTCAACATTGCCAGTTAGTTATATGAGGCATCTTTCATATAGAATTGAAAGCAGTACCCCCCTAGAATACCCTTTTTCCCCAGAGATGCACTTCTTCCTACAGTCTTAGAATGAAAAAGGATTCCTATTATTTTATACAATATCCTAGGTTTATAAATAAGAAAATCCAGGCCTACAGTGGTTACATCACTTGTCCAAGATCAACAGATCATGCAAGAATCAACCTAGAATTCCCTATCTAGATGTTTTATTTGCTCATTTTATACTGTCTCTAGTTAAAAAAAAAATCCCAAGTTTACTCAATGGTACCCAATTCCTCCTGTACTTCACTTCCATTCAGGGCATATTTTATCCTACAGATGATATGTGCTTCTCCCATAAAACAGCAATTTTTCTTTCCCAATTAGGCTGCAAATACCCTGTTCTTAGGACTGGATCATTTACTTTTACCAGAGAATCATTATTAGCATGCTTTCAGGTAGTCAAGTCCCTATGACCAAGAAATAAAAATAGACATTTATTAATACGCTGCTTAAAATAAACATTATGCCCATGACAAAAGGCTGTACACAATGTGTAGATATTTAAACAGTAACATGTATTAAACAGTAACATGTTTAACATGAATTAAACAGTTTAAACAGTAACATGTATTAACATGAATTAAATCTTCCTGTAACCGAGTCAATAGAGCAGGCAATCTATCGGTCTGTTCATCTTGGGAATGAGCAGATTCTCAGCACCCACAAATAATTAATCTAATATGGCTATTCCAATCCAGATACTAAATACAAAAGGGGAAAGTTTAACAGCAAAGATTTTATACACATTTGAAAGAGTATGAAAATGCCTGAAAATCTGATTTATTAATATACGGTCCCATAGATGGTCGAACAGCTTAACTTGCAAAAGTTCACCTTGACACAGGGGCAACTCAGGGCTAAAATTCAGACCACTCTTTTCTTGCCAAGCAGCTCCCTTTAGTATGTGCACAGAAAGACTTTTTGTTTTTCTAATACTTCCACAAAGGAATACTTTTCTAATTCACCTGCTGCACTGATGACTCATTTACCTGCCCATATGCATGTCCATGTATAATCTTATAGAATAAGTACCTGAAAGGTCAAGTTAGTTTACAAAAGTTCCATTTGAAAATCATAAAGCACCTCAATAATCATGTATTTGTATGAGTTGTTTTATCATTAATTGAAAACTTTGAAAAATAAAGACATACTGTGAGTATACAAGAGATAACAAAATCATGTAACTGGTCAAAAATTAAAAGATCCTACATTAATGAAAACACAGAAGATGAAAAACTAATAAATAATAACATCTTAGAAGACACTAAGAATGAAAAAATGGCTAATAGAACTAAGGGTGAGTTTAATAGAAGCAGAAATTAAAGGATGGGATATAAAGTTTGTTAATGATACCCAAATCCAAAACTTTGGTAACCTTTAGCAATAAGTCTTGTAATTTTAAAAGGAAAGAACATGTTCTTCATAAAAGAAAATATTCTGGAAGAAGAAAGTATCTCCTTATCACAGATCACTGTCAAATAAGACACGCCAACTGAGCTATAATGGGAATAAAAGTGGTGAACTATAAAATCTCCCCTTTCCACTTTACTGCCTGATTCCTGAAGGCAGTATAGTTATTAATGACTAGTTCTTTCTCTTAGCAATGTTGCAAAGTGCCAGAGAAGAGATCACGTAATCCAACATTTTGGAGAGTTTATTATTTGAAAGAATTATATTTGCACATGAAAACTAGGGACTATTAT
>PVLC010031553.1:0-18727 GCA_004027655.1 Graphiurus murinus
AATCCCAGCATTCGGGAGGCTGAGACCGGAGGATCCGGGTTTGCGGCCAGCCTCAGCTACCTAGTGAGGCACTCCGCAACTTAGTGAGACTCAGTTTCAAAATAAAGAATAAAAAATAGGGCTGGGGGTGTAGCTCGGAGGTAGAATGCCCCTGAGTTCAATCCCCAGTACCGCAAAAAAAAAAAAAAAAAAAAAAAAAGAAAATGCCAAATTATTTTCCAAAGTACCTGAACCATTTGAATTCTCATCAGTGATATACAGGAAGAGAATTCTAACTGTTCCACATGCTCACCAGCACCACTTAGTTTCTGGTTTTGTTTTAATCTTATGTTAATCATTCCAATAAATGCATAGTATTAGCATGTTATATTTTTTAATTTGAATTTCTATATCCTAAGAACTTAATAACTTTCAGGTATTTATATGTAATGCACATATCTTTGGGTAAAGCATCTACTCAAATCTTTTACCTGCTTTTTATTGGGTTCATTTTCTTTTTTGTTGAGTTTTGAAAGTTCTTTCTATAGTCTAGATACAAAGTCCTTTGTCAGATAAAATGTACTTTGCAAAAAAAAAAAAAAATCTTGTTAGTATCTTTAGTAGAACAAATATTTTTTTTTTATTTTGATGAAATCCAAGTTATCTGTTCTTTTATACTTTTGGTATATCTCCAAATTCTTTGCCTAACCTAAGATCAAAAAAAATTTCTTCTAAGTTTTGTAGTTTTATATTTTATATTTTATACTTAGTTTATACTATAGTTTTCAGTTTATACTTATATTTATTTTGATTTAAGTTTTGTGTATGGTGTGAGGTATTGATCCAAGTTCATCTTGTAGCCTATAGATATCCAAGTATTCAACAATATTTGTTGAAAAGACTCTTTCACTTTTGTCAAGAATCAGTTGGCTATACTTGTCTGAGTCTATTTCTGGACTCTACTCTCTATTCTTTTCTGATCTCTGTCAGGGGTCTGCAGCAAACTCTTTCTATAAAGGGCCAGATATTAAATATTTTAGATTTTATAGGCCAAAAAGCAAAATGAAAGATATTATTTAGATACTTGTAAAAAAAATACAATTTTTTTCAAAATATAATGAACAACATTGGTCTACTAATGAGAAGAATAGAGTGGGGGGATAACATTTTGTTTTACTTAGTGTTTCCTGTCATCAAAATTGATTAAAAATGTTCATCTATGTGGCCCAAGCCTGTAATCCCAATACTTGGTTCAAACATAGGTGAGATAATGAGCCCAGCCAGCCAAGTAAGAAGCAGGGCCAGGCCTGTAAATGGTGAATGGTCCTGCCAAGCAGTTCTGTCTTCATCTTCACCTGTAATCTCAGTATTTGGGAAGCCAAGATAGGTGGATTCCAGGTTCAAGGCTATTACGTAGTAACTTAGGGAGACCCTGATTCAAAATAAAAAAGGACTGGAATATACCTCATTGGGAGTATGCCCCTGGGTTCAATCCCCAATAAAACACACACACACACACACACACACACACACACACACACACACACACACACTCTTCATCTATTAGTGCATATCTGTAATGAAATTGTTCATATTTTATCTTTAAAGAGTGTCTTTTCACACAGGTGTTACATGTACCAATGAAAACCCTGCAATTTGCAGAGTGCCAGAAAGCACTACAAAGCAGTCTCTGTCATAACTACTCAATTCTGCATTGGCACACAAAAACAGTCAGAGACAACATATAAACAAATGAGTATGACTGTGTTCCAATATAGCTTTATTTGTAGGCACCAAAATTTGAATTTTGTATAATTCCACTTGTCACAAAATATAATTATTCTTTTGATTTAACCTATGGGCTACAACTTAACTACCCCACTAATTTATGAATTTATGTTTTTATCTTTCTGCCAATACCACACTGTCAGGATTACTGTAATTTTATACAGAATCTTGAAATCAGGTAGTGTGAGTCTTCCAATTTTTTGTTGTTATTTTGGTTATTCTAGTTCCTTTACTTTTCCCTGTATATTTTACAATCAGCTTGACTTCTACAAAAAATACTGCTCTGATTCTAATAGAATTATGTTGAATCTACAAGACAGTTTGGGGAGAATTAACATCTTAATATCAAAAGAACTTGGAAAATCTCTCCATCTATTTAGGTTTTCTTTGATTCCTTTATCACAAAAAATAAATAAGTAAAAATAGCACTAGGGTGTAGCTCAGAGGTAGAATGCCCCTGGGTTCAACTCCCAGTTCAAAAAAAAAAAAAAGTGAATAAATGTTTTGTTTTGTTGGTACTGGAGACTGAGCACTAAGTTGCAGAGGGCCTCACTAAATTCCTGAGGCTGGCTGTAAACCTGCAATCCTCCTGTGTCAGCCTCCCAAATGTGCTCCCATGCCTCTCAAATGTTTTCAATAAACAACTGAAGAATGTATTTTAATCTTACTGGATTAATTGACTTTCTGTATGGATTTTTTTGGCCTTTTAAGTCTATAATTCTTCTACTAAGGCAAAATGCTTTGTAACTAGCTTATAAGGGACTTCACTTTATGTGTATTATCTAAAGAGAATATTTTTATTTCTTAGAAACATACCAAAATTTGGCCAAAAAAGGCTAGGTTTCTGAAAAAAAAAAAAAAAAACTAAGGATCTTGTCACTGTCATTATACATGGATGAAGTTAAACTTTCCAGCTATTAAAATAGTTTTTATAAGCCTACTGCCAACTTTATTATAATACTCAAAGTAGAAACACAGGACTGTAGAGGCGTTCTATGAAAAGGTGGACATAGGGCCACACAATTCATCGTTTTAAACCTAAATGCCAAAATGTTTAATCAACCAATGTTTATTCATTATGCTAGACATATAGAGATGAGTAAGTTATAGCCCATGCCTTAAAGGAGCGCAGAAACTAGTAGGGAAACAGACAATAAAAAATGAAAGTGCTCACCGAGTATGATGGCACACACTTGTAATCCCAGTACTTGGGAGTCTGAGACAGGAGTGTCTCAGGTTCAAGACTAGCCTCAGCAATTTAACAAGACTCTCAGCAACCTAGCGAGACCTTGTTTTGAAATAAAATAGGGTTGGGAGGGTAGCTTGGTGATAGAATGCCTCTGGGTTCAATCCCTTGTACCTAAAAATAAATTAAAAGTCTACAAAATATCTAAAATTTCAAGGATGGTTAGGAGAAGAGGAACCCATAGAGGACTAAGAAATATTATATCAACTAATAACAGAATTATTAAGATCAAAGGCATTTCCAGGTGGCTGGAAGTATAGCATAGTAATAGAGCAATTGCCCAGGATGTACAAGGAGGCCCTGAGTTGGATTCCTAGTGCTATATACCAAAGAGAGAACAACAAAAAAAAGGCATTTCCAGAAGAGGAAGATCTTATTGTTGCCACAGAGAAGTCAAGCCAAAGAAAAAAGTGCATTACACTATAATTAAATAGCTAACTTTCCAAGATGTTGATTGGCTATAGGGAAATTTTATGAAGCTTCTAATTCTTTTTTTGTTTTTGTTTTTGTTTTTGTTTTGTACTGGGGTTGAACCCAGGGGCATTCTACCTCTGAGCACCCCTAACCCTTTTTATTTATTTATTTTTTTAAATACGGTCTTGCTAGGTTGCTGAGAGTCTTGTACATTGCTAAGGCTGGCCTTAAACCTAGGATACTCCTGTCTCAGCCCCCAAGTACTATTCCCAGCTGTTCTCCAAATTAGTTTATATCTCAACTTTTTTAATTTAAGGAAAAGTTTAAGAATAAAGCCAGTTTTTTTTTTCAAGTCATTCATAATGCCAAGCTTCATAGTACCTTTTCCATTCAGACTTTTTTCCTCTTTTCCCCCCACAGATTGATACTTAGAAGAACTGCTGTAATAATACAGGGAAGGTGAAAACTAACAGATGAAAGTTTTGCCATGCACTGAAAGAAAGCATTGTCTGTGAAGTTCTATTTTTAAAAATGTCTGCTTGTAACACCTTTACTGAACACGTTTGGAAACCTGGTGAATGCAAGAATTGCTTTAAACCTAAAAGCTTGCACCAGCTCCCTCCAGACTCTGAGAAGGCACCTGTCACCCATGGCAACGTGAAAACTAATGCCAATCACAGTAACAACCACCGCATCAGGAACACCGGAAATTTCCGGCCTCCTGTGGCTAAAAAACCCACTATAGCTGTGAAGCCCACTATGATGGTGGCAGATGGACAAAGTGTGTGTGGTGAGCTTAGTATCCAAGAACACTGTGAGAACAAGCCTGTCATCATGGGGTGGAACCGAAACAGGACTGCCTTGAGTCAGAAACCACTTAACAATAATAATGAAGATGATATTGAAGGATTTAGCCATGTCCCTAAGCCTTACGGCAATAATGATAGTGCAAAGAAGATATCAAATAATAATAATGGACTAACTGAAGTGTTAAAGGAGATAGCAGGCTTGGATACCACCCCTCAGATAAGAGGAAATGAAACAAACTCCAGAGAAACATTTTTAGGAAGAATAAATGATTGCTACAAACGATCTTTGGAAAGAAAGCTTCCTCCAAGTTGCATGATAGGTGGGATAAAGGATACTCAGGGCAAGCATGTTAGTTTGAGAGGGAGCACAGAAGTAATCAGTAATGAAGGGGGCCGGTTCTGCTACCCAGAGTTTTCTAGTGGCGAGGAGAGTGAAGAAGACGTACTCTTCAGTAACATGGAGGAGGCGCATGAGAGCTGGGATGAGAGTGATGAAGAGCTGCTGGCCATGGAGATCCGCATGAGAGGGCAACCTCGCTTTGCTAACTTTAGGGCAAATACTTTGTCTCCTGTTCGATTCTTTGTGGACAAAAAATGGAATACTATCCCCCTACGAAATAAGTCACTGCAGAGAATCTGTGCTGTAGACTATGATGATAGCTACGATGAAATCCTGAATGGTTATGAGGAAAATTCTGTGGTCTCCTATGGACAAGGAAGCATTCAGAGCATGGTGTCATCTGACTCCACATCACCAGATTCTTCTCTAACAGAAGAGTCACGTTCTGAGACAGCCAGTAGTTTATCTCAGAAGATTTGCAATGGGGGCACATCTCCTGGTAACCCAGGAGAGTCTAAGGACATGAAGGAAACTGAGCCCAATTATGAAAGCCTCCCTGGTAATAATCAGGAGAAAGAATCATTGCAAGCCTCAAAAAGTCCAGTAAAAGTACCAGAGACACACAAAGCAGTCCTTGCTCTCAGATTAGAAGAGAAGGATGGCAAGATTGCTGTACAAACTGAGAAACAAGAAAATAAAGCCTCTACAGATATTGCTGGGCAAGCAGTAACCATAAACCTTGTCCCTGTAGAAGAGCAAGCGAAGCCCTACCGAGTTGTAAATCTGGAACAGCCATTGTGCAAGCCATATACAGTCGTGGATGTGTCAGCAGCCATGGCCAGTGAGCACCTGGAGAGCCCTGTTAGCAGCCCTAAGACAAAAAGCTCATCTTCTACTCCAAACTCTCCAGTGACATCACCTGCCTTGACACCAGGACAAATAAGTGCCCATTTCCAAAAATCCAGTGCAATCAGATACCAGGAAGTGTGGACTTCTAGCACCAGTCCACGACAAAAGATCCCTAAAGTGGAGTTAATTACTGGTGGAATTGGACCAAATGTCCCTCCAAGGAAAAACTGTCACAAATCAGCACCTACTTCACCCACCGCTACAAACATTTCCTCCAAAACCATCCCTGTTAAGTCACCTAATTTGTCTGAAATAAAGTTTAATAGTTACAACAATGCTGGCATGCCACCTTTTCCAATTATCATTCATGATGAGCCAACTTATGCTCGGAGTTCTAAAAATGCTATTAAAGTACCCATTGTTATCAATCCAAATGCATATGACAATCTAGCCATCTACAAAAGTTTTCTGGGAACAAGTGGAGAACTCTCAGTGAAGGAAAAAACTACAAGTGTAATAAGCCATACTTATGAAGAAATAGAAAGTGAAAGCAAAGTGTCTGATAACCCCACTAGCAAACCCACCGAATGTCCTCAAGCTAAAGGATTTTCAAACAGTGCAGAGTGTAAAAGGGGTTCAGTGGCTCAGAAGGTTCAGGAGTTTAACAACTGTCTCAACAGAGGTCAGTCTTCCCCACAGAGAAGCTATAGTTCTAGCCACAGCTCCCCAGCAAAAATCCAGAGAACCACTCAAGAGCCTGTGACCAAAACAGAAGGTACACAGGAGTCTCAGATGGCGGGCAGCAGTGGCAGCACCAGGGAGAAAGCAAGCACCGTGCTGTCTCAGATTGTGGCTGCTATCCAACCCCCTCAGTCTCCTCCAGAAGCACCTCAGTCTAGCCCTAAGGCTTGCAGTGTGGAAGAGCTCTATGCCATTCCTCCAGATGCTGATGCTGCAAAGAGTACACCCAAGAGTACACCAGTCCGTCCCAAATCTCTCTTTACATCTCAGCCAAGTGGTGAGGCTGAAGCACCTCCGACCACAGAAAGTTCTATCACCAAAGTACAAAAAGACCCTTTCACAAAGCCAGTCACCTCCCCTCCCTCCAAATTAATGACCAGCCCCCAGAGTGACCCACCTCCTCCTTTTCCCCCACCACGCTCTACCTCCTCCCCTTACCATGCAAGTAACCTTTTGCAGAGGCATTTCACCAACTGGACCAAGCCAACCAGCCCTACCAGATCAACGGAAGCTGAGTCAGTTTTGCACTCTGAAGGCAGCAGGCGGGCAGCTGATGCAAAGCCTAAACGCTGGATATCGTTTAAAAGCTTCTTCCGCCGTCGGAAAACAGACGAGGAGGAGGACAAAGAGAAAGAGCGAGAGAAAGGGAAACTGGTGGGCCTGGATGGCACAGTCATCCACATGCTGCCTCCTCCTCCAGTCCAGCGCCATCACTGGTTCACAGAGGCAAAGGGAGAATCCAGCGAGAAGCCAGCTATTGTCTTCATGTACAGATGTGACCCTGCCCAAGGCCAACTGAGCATGGATCAGAGCAAGGCCAGGGCCGACCAGGTAGCAATCACAGAGAAGGGCAGAACAGAGGATGTGTTACTACAGGACTCAGAGAAGAAGAAGAGTAGTCATTCTTCTCCATCACAGATTCCTGAAAAGGTTCACAGGTATGTAAAATAGAATAGTAGAATATGGGAAATTTTAACACATTTTCAGGTGCTAAGTTTTTTTTATATCTTTTAAGATTGCATAAGAGCCACTTCTATTTGTAAGTAGCACTCTGTGGCCATCATCTATCTTTATAACTGCATTTCAAGATTAGAATATTATTAAAGTGATCTTACTGCACTGAACAAGGTTTATGGCCTTGGATCTCTAGCTAAAGTAGTCTGCTGCATTCTAGTGAATGCAGGACGGATTTAACAGAGAAAAGTAAAATCCATAGCATCATAATAGCTGTAAATAATATGTTATTCTGAAATGCTGTGATGGTGTGAGAAACAGAATCAAATGAATGCTCTTTCCCTCACCGTAAATGAAATAAAACTCTTCAAGCAGTTCTGTTTGGCTTTTTCCAAGACATTATCTCCGTATGCATTACTTTAAGGGAATATTTGTTTTTTTATTACTGTCTCTTTCTGTCCTCCTTTCAAATGCTGTGGAAAAATGGAGAGTAGGGACAAGCAGTTTATAGATATTTAACATGTAAGGGGAATAGGTTATTGAGACTGAGGCCCCTAATTCAGCTAGATAGATTGTATACTCACATAAGTTCTCTAAGTACTAGTTTTCTATAATACCGTAATAACTATTCATTGATCACCTACTCTGTGCATGGCATGTCCCAAATATTTTTCTCAAATCTTTATAAAACCCTATAAATAGGCTATATTTTTCAGATGAGAAAACCAAAAATCAGAGATGTTAAGAGTTGGCTGGAGTTACAAAGCTCATACTTGTTAGAGCTGGAACTCAAAACCTGATTGGCCTCATTTTAAAGCCTATATTATCCTTAAAATGTTTTATTATTAATGAAAAGATCACAGGGCTGAGGATGTACTTAGTGGTAGAACACTTGCATTCATGAGGTCCTGGTTTCCATCCCCAGTAACACACACACACACCAAACAAAATTAATTGTCCTGGTTTTACTGTGGTCATGCATATAAATATTTATGTTTAGGAAACCTAAATTTTTTTTATTTATTTGTATTACAAAGAAAATTAGCTAACTGCCAAGGAACCTTTATCCCAAGTTTGTGACAAATAAGATGATTTCCTTATACTCCCTATTCATTTTATTCTTGTGTGTGTGTGTGTGTGTGTGTGTGTGTGTGTGTGTGGTACTGGGGATTGAACTCAGGGGCATTCTACCTCCGAGCTACATCCCCAGCCCTATTTTTTATTCTTTATTTTGAAATAGGGTCTCTCTAAGTTGCAAATGCCTCACTAGGTAACAGAGGCTGACTGCGAACCCGGATCCTCCGGTCTCAGCCTCCCAAGTGCTGGGATTACAAGCGTGCGCCACCATGCCTGACTACTCCCTATTCATTTTATTCTTAAGCAATAATATGCCATGAATATTCCATTCTTGTGATTCTGTGTCCCTCTCCTTTTTAAGGAGAATTATAGTAAACCTTCTTTACCTGGCCTGGTCTTCACTCTGGCAAAGACAACAATCTCTGATTGATGGGGCAGATTTTTCTTACCATTTCTTCTTTAAAAAGTAGAAAAGTATAAATAAAAGTGAAGTGAGTACTTCACTTTTCCCAGCAAAACACTAGGAAGTTTTTTTTATATGTAGTCTTACTAAAATGAGCCTTTTACATACCTCCAAATCATACCAGCAATCAAAATGCTAGCAAGTCTGTGTTTTCTTCAAATCCATGTAATAACAAAGTAACTACAATAGTGGTAATAAATCCTTGTCCTTGTAGTTGGTAGTGGAATGTTCTGTTCCATTTTTACATAATCAGTGATAGAATGTTATACTCCAGTAGTAATAAATGCAGGACTAATAAAATGCAGGCTAGCCGAGCGTGGTGGCGCACGCTTGTAATCCCAGCATTCGGGAGGCTGAGACTAGAGGATCCAGGTTTCGCGGCCAGCCTCAGCTACCTAGTGAGGCACTCCGCAACTTAGTGAGACCCTGTTTCAAAATAAAGAACAAAAAATAGGGCTGGGGGTATAGCTCGGAGGTAAAATGCCCCTGAGTTCAATCCCCAGTACCGAAAATAATAATAATAATAAAATAAAATGCAGGATACTGTTTTATTTCGAAAAGAGGCAATTTAACATAGAGTTATCTAGAAGGGAGTGGCATATAGCTCTTGCAGATCAATAAATGGCTTTACTTCTAATTAAAGGCTGCTGTGGTGGACTTATCCACACTCTGGAAGGCAGAGCCCAAGGAATGATTTGGTCTCTTCTCTGTGGGATGCAGCTCTCTCCTTTGGCTATACCCCTTACTATACAGCTTATATTTTCACAGATTTGTTTATACACCAGCCCATGATAGCTTCCAAAATATATCAATTTTTTATTAGTAACATCTATGAATCCAAATGACACAATTGATTTGCCCCATTGGTGCTCAAATTTGACCAATTTCACAGTTACCTGGTAGGCTGTTAAAACACAGATTTCTGGGCCCTACCTCCAAAGTTTCTGATTCAGTAGGTCTCAGATGGGTTCTGATACTTTGTACTTCCAACAGGTTCCTGGGTGGGGCTTATGCTGCTGGTCCTTGGGCCACACTTTAGATCTACTGGTCTCACTACCATTCTAAAGATACATTGCTGTCATCTAAGTAAAGCCATGATTGAGGTATTAAGCTATTCTTAGAGGTGCACCAAAATTTTCTCATTTTATAATGTCCCAGACTAAGAAGAAAAAGAAATATTCAATAGGCTGTTTTCAACATTGTAAAAAGTTTAGAACATTAATATGCATAAAAATATGCATAAATGAACATGCATAGTATTAAATAATTACCTCATTTTCTTGGACACACCTTTGGTATTTACTTGAAGCAACTTTGAGAGAAAAAACATTACAATCAAATGTCAACATTTGTGTTTCTGGCTTGATGGCAATGTGATCATTAAATTATCATCCCATGGCTGGGAACATAATACTGAAAGAAATGAAAATACAGTTTTTCTATAAGTAAGTGAAGATTCCAAGTCTAAGCTGTTTATAAGGAATAGGCAATGAAAAACTCCCGTACTGAAGGCAAGACCTTAGGCTGAAAGATGAGAGATATTATAGAGCCTTTCATTATAGAATTAGATTGTTCATTTACTTGACTGTTCAAAAGACATAAATTGAATGTGTGTTATTAAGCCCTGAAACAAATAGGAAAAAGGACACTACTAAAATAATGAACTTGGGTTTGACTTCACTTTTGACTGTCTGTCTGGTCCTTCAGTGTACAGTGTACCTATCACATAGAGTTAATCTGAAGATGTTATGAGAAAACATACAATGGGCTTAGCACAGGGTCTGGCACATATTTGGCACTTTACGATTTTAGTAGCACTTTTGACTTCAATGTGGTAAGTGCTAAATGTACAGAGAGATGCAGAAGCATAGGAGACGAAATGATCACATCAGCTTAAAACTGACTTCTCAGAAATGGAATCGAAACCAGATCTTAGAAGACAAATAGGATTTTTCTAGCTGATTGGGAAAGACATTGCAGGCAAAGGGAACAAAATATGCAAAGTCACAGAGATGAGGATGACAAACAGAAGCAGATGTGTAATTGGAAAAGGATAATGACTATTCTAGCAGATGCAAAGCAGTTGAACTCATAGAAGAAGAGCCAGAGGCTCTGGGGCTGGGGTAGAATGGGAAAAGGAGACGTTGGTCAGAGGGCACAAGGTTTCAGTAGAATGAATAAGTTTTAGTGATCTATTGCACAACTCGGTGATCATGGTTAATGGAGTGTTTCAAAACTGCTGAAAGAATATATTGTAAACCTTCTCACCACAAGATAAGTAGATGAGATGATGGATATACTAATTAGTTTTCTTTAGTCTTTCTATAATGCATACATATATCAATGTATACATATATACCACATCTCAATCCATAAATATATACAATATCATTTGTAAAAAAAAAAAAAAAAAAAAACTAAAGATAAATAGTCCAATGGTTCTTAAAGTATGGTCTATTTCAAGTCAAATAGTGATCATGAAAAGGTCACTATTTTTTATAATAATAATGTTAATGTTTGGGTCTTGAATGTCACCCAAAGACCCATGTGTTCAAGGGTTGGTTACCAGCCTGTGGCCCTCTTGGGAGGTGGTGGGCTTCATGGAAGGAAGATAGGCCATTGGGGGTGTGCCCTTTAAGGGGAGATTGGGATCCCAGCTCCTTCATCTCTTTCTCTTTGTTTCCTGCTACCATGCGATAAGCAGCTGCCTCTGCCAAATGCTCCTTTTCGTGATGCACTGCCTTGCCTTGCCTTGCCACAGCCCCAAAGGCCTGAAACCATAAGCCAAAATAAATCTAAGTTAATTATCTCAGGTGTTTTGTTACAGGGATAAAAAGCTAACTAACCCAAATACTAAGACATTTGTCATTTTCACAGTGTTGACCTTTGCACTAATAATGCAAAAATAATTATGGGTAAAACTGCTTACTCCTTAGCACAAATCAGAACCATGACACCATACTGTGCTAGGAGTTTAACGGAAAAAACTAGTTTCACCTAATATTCTTGTTAAAGTAGTGAATTTTATTAAATGTTAACTTTTGAGTATCTTTATAAAAAAAAATTCTGAGTAATGAAAGAGGAATATACTTTATTTACTTTAGTATACCTTAGCTACATACTAAAGTATGATGTTTGTGCAAAGGAAAAAAACATTTGTGAAATCGTTTGAGTTGCAAAGTTTGAATTTGGAAAGCTTACCTAGTCCCCTGTTTTGGGCCACCTTGAAGGAACAACTGGTAGACCAACTGTGGTTATTGCAAATATTTTCTGAAGGGTGAACATAGTAAGTTTGGTTTTACTCAGGAAAACAACTGACAAATTTGTTGCCAGTGATAAAATTCAAGCTTTTAAAGAAAAGTGAAAACTTTTTTTTGTGTGTGTGTGGCACTGAGGATTGAACCCAGGGGCATTCTACCCTCTGAGTTACACCCCCAGCCCAATGTTATTTCTTACTTGGAAACAGAAGTCTCACTAAATTGAGGAGGGTCTCACTAAGTTGTTGAGGTTGGCTTCAAGCCTGAGATCCTCCAGTCTCAGCCTCCCAAGTACTGGGATTACAAGCATACACCACCATGCCCAGCTTAAGTGAGAACTTTTAAAACTTTTACCTGACACTGTGACCTTGACAGCTTCCTAGTACTTAAATACTTTTCTGTTGAGATTGGTGGTAGAATTAGCAAAAGGTTTTTAAAATATTGTATAATGAAATGTTACAACATTTGGAGGATCTGCCTAACTCAATAAACCAGTAATTTCCAAATGACCACTTGCATCATAATACAAAGTTATACATGAGTAAAAGATCCATTCAAACTGTAAGAGAGACCAGAGGATTTTAATGTAGCGATTCATTGACATGGTTCTAGATTTCAAGTTGCAACTAACCTGCAAGAAATTAGTACTTCTGAAACTCTGATATAGCACTAAAGAAGAATATCCACAGTTATCCAAAAGGCTATTAAACTACTCCTCCCTTTCCCATTTATAAATCTGTATGAGACCAGTTTTTTGCATATTCTTTAATCAAAGCAACGTATCATAGCAGATTAAATGAGATTCAAATATAAGAATTTAGCTGTCTCTGTTAAGTTAGATATTAAAAGGACTTGAAAAATATCTAAAGGTCTTTTTAATGAATTATTTTTAATTTTTCTGTTTTAATTCTCACATATATGTAAAAAGATATAATTCATACAAGCAAGAGCTCTTGAGGCTCTCAATTTTTAAGAGATTTATACTCTGAGACCAAAAGTTTGAGAACTGCTGGGACAGGCTGTCAAGAGTCTCAGGTGATATGCTAAAATGACAGGCCTTTATCTTATAGATTTTGTGGAGAAGATAGTTTTAAAAGAGAAAAGTACCATTATTTGTGTTTTCTTTTAAATAAAATCTTTTCAGCCAGGCATGGTGGAATATTCCTGTAATCCCAGTACTTGGGAAGCTGAGACAGGAGGCTCGCAGGTTCAAAGCCAGCCTCAACAACTTACTGAGGCAACTCAGACCCTGTTTCCAAATAAAAATAAAATTGGTCTGGGGGTATAGCTTGGAGGTAGAATGCCCCTCAGTTCAATATCTAATACCATAAACAAAAATTAGTTAAATCTTTTTCTAGGAGTGGGACTACATGGACAGGAGAATGGGATCCTATTGGTCAAATTTTGGTTCAGAAATGACATCATTTCTATCAAGCAAGTTTGGATCAAAAGAAATCTAATGATTAGTCTGCTTTGCAATCAACCGGGATTTTTTCAGCTATCGTTTTTAGAATATTTACTTACCTGCCTCCCATCTCTACTACTTTTCGGTGTTCATAACATGGGGAATAATTTTGCATTGTGGAAAAAATGTAAGCACTAGAGTTAATGATCTGAATTTTGACTTTACCACTAAGTAGTTGTGAACTTTATTTTGGGGGAGGGGGGTTACTGGGGATTGAACCCAGGGTATTCTACCTCGGAGCTACATCCCAGCCCTTTTTATTTTTTTGTTTGAAAACAGAGTTTGACTATATTGCTGAAAGGCTTGCTATTTTGCTGAGACTGTCCTTGAACCTATGATCTTCCTAGTGTCAGCTCCCAAGTAGTGAGATTACAGGCATGTGCCACCACACCTGGCTTAGTTGTGACTTTTGACTTCTTTTGAGCTAAGGTTTTCCTACATGTACAATATGAATACATACCTTTTAGAAATAGTGTGAGGACAAAAAAAAGCACAGTATCTACCAATAGGAGTTGATTTCTTTACAAAATTATTTTTAAGGAACAAGAAATTAAGATCATCCTTCTTAATGTATTGCCCGCTATAATCAGTTCTAAGAATAGCTACATGCTCTTTCTGAAATGTAAACTCATTTAACCCCCCACACCTTAGAAGACCCCTACAGATGCAACATCTGCCTACCTATTCAGTCTTGTTCATGATCCACCAGTTATTCTGCCTTCCTTTTCTTCTGAGTACCTTGTATATAATGTTGACTTTGGAATCAGTATTACAGGATTATCTCTTAATGGAGATAATCTTAAAATGGATCCTCTTATTATAAACTTTTCATGATTGAAAAATTTAAATATTCACAAAAGCAAATATGATAAAAAACACCATTTACCATAAAAGCACACTTTAATAATTATCAATTTATGACCAATTTTGTTTCATATATACCCCATCTACTTTCGTCCATTATTTTAAGCAAATTCCAGACATCATTCCATTTATAAATATTTCAGGATGCAGCTGTAAAAGATAAGCTTTCCATTTTTAAAAATCATAACCATATACCAAAAAGCAGTCTTTAAGTCTTAGTGGCTAACTGCTGGCTAAAACATCATCAGGCATCAAAATTCTAAATACTATATACATTCTGACTACTTCGAAGTTTATATCTTCATCCTTGATCTGTTCATGACTCAACATGCAACTCTTGATTTGATATTTCTACTTCAAGTGAGCATTTCAAATGAAACATGTCCAAGACAGAACTCTTGACTTTTTCCTACAAATATTCCATCCCAAGTTTTCTCTTTTTGGTAAATAGCCTATAATCCATCCATTTGCTCACCGAGAAAACTAAGAGACATCCTTGATTTTTCTCTTCCCCTCATTCCCTATGTTCAAAATATCATCAAGTTCTGTTGATTCAACCTCCAAAATACATCCCAAATCTATCTACTTCTTTCCATCTCTGCTTCTACCCTGGCCCTTGCTACCACCATCTTTAACCTGGTTTGCTGAAGTATTTTCCTAATTAATCTCTTGCCCCTTGTCTCTGTAGAGCCTCCAAGTATTCATTTTTTAAATTTTATTTTGTTTTATTGTGGTACTGGGGATTGAACCCAGGGACATTCTACCTCCAAGCTACACCCCCAGCCCTATTTTTTTTATTCTTTATTTTGAAACAGGGTCTCACTAAGTAGCTAAGGTTTGCCGGGAACCTGCAATCCTCCTATCTCATCCTCCCAAGTACGGGGATTACAAATGTGCACCACCACACCTGGCTACCAAGCACTCCTTTTTAAAAGGCAAAATCCCATTGTTTTACCACAGTGAAGGAAGTCCCTACATAATAGGACCTCTGCCTACCTGTTTAACCTATCTCCTACTATTCACCCCAGGCTCAGAATATTTGCTCTTTCTGTTCTTCAGACATACGAAACAAAATCCTTTTTTAAGACCTCTTTGTCAGCTTTTCTCTGTTTGAAATACTTTCTTCAGATCTTTGAATTGTTGGTTCCTTGTCATTTAGCCTTCTATTTGTGTATTTACTAATGTGCGTGCATATGTGTGTGTGTGTGTGTGTGTGTGTGTGTGTGTGTGTGTTGTGTGTGTTTCCTGAGGATTGAACCCAAGGGCATTCTACCTCCCCAGCTACACCCCTAGCTCCCACTCATGTTCTCGCTGGCTCGCTCTCTCTCTCTCTCTCTCTCTCTCTCTTTTTCTCCTCTCTCTCTCTCTCTCTCTAAACAGGGTCTTGCTAGTTGATGAGAGTCTCACTACTTGCCTAGGCTGTCCTCGAACCTGCGATCCTCTTGTCTCAGCCTCCCAAGTACTGAGATTACAAGCATGCACCACTGTGCCTGGCTTTTCAGCCTTCCATTTAAATGTTACCTCCTCTTGGATTCAGTTCCCTTCTTCTGATGACTAAAAATATATTTATTTGCATGTTAATTTAGTTTTCAGACATAAGTTTTGTGTCCAAGTTATGTTCCTAATTGGTAAGAATAGTTTTTTGTTTTGTTTTTTGGGGTTTTGTTTGTTTGTGGAGTTTGTTTTGTTTTTGTTTTTGTTTTTTCAGTACTGGAGATTGAACCCAGGGGCATTTTATCTCCAAGCTACACCCGCAGTCCTATTTTTTATTCTTTATTTTTGAAACAGGGTCTCACTAAGTTCCAGAGAGCCTCACTAAATAGCTGAGGCTGGCTGCAAACCCAGATCCTCCAGTCTCAGCCTCCCAAGTACTGGGATTATAAGCGTGAGCCACCACACCAGGCTCTGAATGTAAGAATATCACTAAATACAAATTGCCCAGCTTAGGCACTTAACCCCACTCTTATTAAAGTAATTTTTTCATAATTAATAAGCAAGATCTATCACCAATCACATTCATGTCTTTAAAATTTTAACTCTAATTTTTCTGATGAGAAAAACTTATCTAGTTATTAATAAAATAACATTCCAGCCAAAATAAGGATACCTTTTGTCACCAGAATGGCCTCTTGGTCTTTAGCTAACCTGTCTAATTCTTATCAGCTCTGAACATCATGCTTTTAATTGTGAAGACCTCCACAATGTACTCTCAGATTCCATGTAAGTCAGATTTCTTTAAGACTCCCAGAACCATCTGAGGAATCCAGCTCTGTTTAGCCTAGCAAGAATTCTGTCCAAACCCCAGCCAACTTCTGATTTGGTCTGGCAGATTGGATTTGGCATACCTTTGCTTGCTTAGGAATGCTATTCATCTGTTTAAAAAGCAAAAAGCTTTCCTTTACCCTTCCAAGGCCAAGGCCTTCTTGATCTTCTCAGAGCTCTTAGAGCTAAACTGTATTCCTCAATAATCCAGGAGTCAATCCAAGGAGCATTCTAATCTACTCCAAAATTCAACACTATAGACCTGAAATTGGTTAACTGTGGCCTGTGGGCTAAATCCAACCTGACACCTGTTTTTGTACATGATGTTGTAATGAAAAGTAACTGCTTATCTTTTACATGTTGCCTATGGCTATTTTTCCATTATAACAATAGAGTTGAGCAGTTGCAATACAAACTCTATGGTCCACAAAGCCTAAAATATTTGCTATCTGGTTTTTTAACAAAAAAAGTTTGCTGACCCCTGGACTAAGCTCTAATATCAGATTTGTTTGTTTGTCAGGCAGACTAGTGGCCTATTGCCCTTCCAGCCAACCACTAGAAAAGCTAAAATACTAAAGTAGCCCAAGCCTGGGTCTCATACATGTGTATGCAGTCATAGTATAGAAAAAGAAAATCTAGGCACTCGTTAGGCTATGGTAAAATATGATGTCCTTCTCTCTTGAAAATTCATTTGGAATCTTATTATAATGTTTATGCTCCAGTTATACCTTAATTTGTATTGTGTGTGTGTGTGTGTGTGTGTGTGTGTGTGTGTGTTTGCACATGTGGTACTAGGGATTGAACCCAGGGGTGTTCTACCTCTTAGTTATATACCCCCACTCTTTTATTTTTATTTTATTTTATTTTATGTCTTTATTTGTGTATGTGTGCACATGCTTACATGTGTGTATTTGTGTGTGTGTGTGTGTGTTTGTGTTTTACTGGGGACTGAGCCCAGAGGCATTCTATCTCTTAGCTATACCCCAGCCCAATTGTATTTTTTATTTGAAAACAGGGCCTTGCCAAGTTGCTAAGGCTGGCCTGGAAGCTGCAAAGCTCCTGTCTCTGCCTCCCAAGTACTAGGATTACAGGCATGTGCCACGGCACCTGGCTTGCCTTCCATTATTTCTACTTTTTACTAAGGGAATCCCATCTAAGTCATCTTTGCATATTTGGAACAAAACTGACTCTAAATATCAAATTCCTACTTCTCATAAAGAATAAATAATGGGAGACAGAAGCCGAAAGTGACTACTTGCTGTCTTGCTCAGATGTTCTTTTGCTCTAAAGAAACTTCTGAACTGTCAGCCAACATAAAGATCATATCTCCATTAGCTGGACATACTGTTCCTAAAGTTTATCTTAGTTCATGAAATCTTTACTGTTGGATTTTTTTTTTTTTTTTTTTTTTTGTACTGGGGTTTAAACTCAGGGGCATTCTACCTCCGAGCTATACCCCCAGCCCTATTTTTTATTCTTTATTTTGAAACCGAGTCTCACTAAGTTGCGGAGTGCCTCACTAGGTAACTGAGGCTGGCCGCGAACCCGGATCCTCCGGTCTCAGCCTCCCAAATGCTGGGATTACAAGCGTGCGCCACCACGCCCGGCTCTTTAGTCTTTATTTTGAAACAGGGTCTCACTAAGTTCTGGAATGCCTCACTAGGTAGCTGAGGCTGGCCATGAACCCGGATCCTCCAGTCTCAGCCTCCCAAATGCTGGGATTACAAGCATGTTTCACCACACCTGGCTTATTGTTGGATTTTTAAATAATCCTGTTGTAGGAAAACTGATAAATATCTTCATCTTAAACATAGAATTATGCAGAATGGCTAAGTGCATATGCACCATAATGGGTGGATATGGTCTTCAGACAACTTTATGTTTCTTTTCCTTTTTGGGGTGATATAATTCCAGAAAAGTAGACTGACTAGCTTAGAGTTTCATAATAAGTATGTTCCAAAGTGAAGAATCAAAGGGAGAATTCTCTACTTGGGTCAGTTTTGTTTGCTTGTTCTTTTACTTTTTTTTTTTTTGGCGGTACTAGGGATTGAACTCAGGGGCATTCTACCTCCGAGCTACACCCCCAGCCCTATTTTTTATTCTTTATTTTGAAACCGAGTCTCACTAAGTTGCGGAGTGCCTCACTAGGTAGCTGAGGCTGGCCGCGAACCCGGATCCTCCGGTCTCAGCCTCCCGAATGCTGGGATTACAAGCGTGCG